>SDVV010003041.1:0-21933 GCA_016164225.1 Gammarus roeselii | reverse complement strand
AATAAAGTCAGCGCCACTTACGATGCCTGTGCCAGTCAATAAAGTCAGCGCCACTTACGATGCCTGTGCCAGTCAATAAAGTCAGCGCCACTTACGATACCTGTGCCAGTCAATAAAGTCAGCGCCACTTACGATGCCTGTGCCAGTCAATAAAGTCAGCGCCACTTACGATGCCTGTGCCAGTCAATAAAGTCATCGCCACTTACGATGCCTGTGCCAGTCAATAAAGTCAGCGCCACTTACGATGCCTGTGCCATTCAAGAAAGTCGGCGCCACTTACGATGCCTGTTCCAGTCAATAAAGACGGCGCCACTTACGATGGCTTTGCCTGTCACTAAAGTCGGCGCCACTTACGATGCCTGTGCCAGTCAATAAAATCAGCGCCACTTACGATGCCTGTGCCAGTCAATAAAGTCAGCGCCACTTACGATGACTTTGTCAGTCACTAAAGTCAGCGCCACTTACGATGGCTTTGCCTGTCACTAAAGTCAGCGCCACTTACGATGCCTGTGCCAGTCACTAAAGTCAGCGCCACTAACGATGCCTGTGCCAGTCAATTATGCCGGCGTCAGGCGATATCATCAACGCTTTCCATTAATTTCTGCTGCAGTTCCTAATGCCAATGCCAGTCAGTAATGCCAGCTCCAAGCACTCATGGCAATAAAAACGTTAGAAGTTAGTTCCTCTGCACACGTCACCAATGCCAGCGCCAGTCACAAATACCAGCGTCAGTTCCTTATGATAACGCCAGTCAACCAGTGCCTAATGCCATTGCTGTCAGTAATGCCAGCGCCAGTCACAAATACCAGCGTCAGTTCCTAATGATAACGCCAGTCAACCAGTGCCTAATGCCATTGCTGTCACCAATGCCAGCGCCAGTCACAAATACCAGCGTCAATTCCTAATGATAACGCCAGTCAACCAGTGCCTAATGCCATTGCTGTCAGTAATGTCAGCGCCAGTCACAAATACCAGCGTCAGTTCCTAATGATAATGCCAGTCAACCAGTGCCTAATGCCATTGTTGTCACCAATGCCAGCGCCAGTCACAAATACCAGCGTCAGTTCCTAATGATAACGCCAGTCAACCAGTGCCTAATGCCATTGCTGTCACTAATGCCAGCGCCAGTCACTCATACCAACGCTAACCATTAACTCCTGCAGCAGTGACAAATGTCAGTGCTAGACCTACGCATTGCATTTAATTGATCAGTCGAATTAAGTTTTAGATCAGGTAAATCTCCCAATAACGATGCCTAATTAGGAGTTTTGGCTGCTAGGCCGACAGGGGCCGTTCGTTAATTGGGTTGTTGGCAGTGCGTCAGGGACGTAACAGCTACTGTCAGAACATCTAACTTCCGACTAAGCTAATGTATGCAAGAGATCTATACTGATACACCTCGGCCGTATTTGATTATCACATCGACATGTGTATGGGGAGAATTCTCTACTGAACGTGTTTGCTTACTTGTATAATTCAACCAAACCTAGCCTAACCAAACCTAACCTAATCTAATCTAATTAACTTGACGTGGAATCAGATTCACAATACTACAAATGAGGTTCTGTTCCAGGGAACTTTCGTAGAATTGGGATGTATACGCAGTAAATTCCCCCGCCTGAAGCAACATTCGAAGACGGTAGCTAACGGGGCTCGCAACAAATGGATCGCCGGTCAAACAGTGATGCCAAGGAACGGAGCGCCAAAGCTAACTAATATTAAAACCGTTGCCTGTAAGCCTTGTAGATGCAAATCGCTGTGAGCGGTAAAGTTTGCGCTCACATGAGTGGTCGTGGTCGCAAGAAGCTATTGCCAGCCGGGGACGTATGCAAATTTACTCGCTATTAATGTAGCCTTTCTGTGAGGTAGCTAAAGAATTATGAGATATAAAGAAGCCTCCTCGGCCGAACACCAAAAACACTGGAATCAGTGCACAATGTTCCACCGAAACTAAATGAAACATTTCCCATAGAAGCTGCAGATGTTAGCAAATAACTTAGAGGAGACCAGGCCTAAAGTCTTGTAATAGTATGACGCTTTACATAATAACAATAGGAACAACGATATGATGGTCAGCAATTTCGATCAAAGTTACTCTTCACTCCCTGCGAAAAAGAATCGCACATGAAATAGAGATATTGCGCAAACTGTTGCAGGTGGTCTTTGTACAATATTTAGTAACAGCGAAAAATATGTCTTGGTAGAGTGAGTGAAAAAAGTATTTTGCCCTCAAATTAATGACTAACTTTGTTGATGCTACCCCTAGGGCCAATGAGAGCACTTTCGGTATGGAAGTATCAGCAGAGGCCATTTTCAAACTAATGACTTACTTCGTTGATGCTACCCTTAGAGCCAATGAGAGCACTTTCGGGATGGAAGTATCAACAGAGGCCATTTTCAAACTAATGACTGACTTGGTTGACGCTACCCCTAGGGCCAATGAGAGCCCTTTCGGGATGGAAGTATCAACAGAGGCCATTTTTCAAACTAATGACTGACATGGTTGACGCTACCCCTAGGGCCAATGAGAGCCCTTTCGGGATGGAAGTATCAACAGAGGTCATTTTCAAACTAATGACTGACATGGTTGACGCTACCCCTAGGGCCAATGAGAGCCCTATCGGTATGGAAGTATCAACAGAGGCCATTTTCAAACTAATGACTGACTTGGTTGACGCTACCCCTAGGGCCGATGAGAGCCCTTTTGGGATGGAAGATTCAACAGAGGCCATTTTCAAACTAAGGACTGACTTGGTTGACGCTGGCGATGGCGCCAATGACAGCCCTCTCGGTATGGAAGTGTTTCCAGTGACCCTATGCTGTTATGAAGGATTTTTGGGTGATTTCACGATAAAGTTTCTTCAAGTTTCAATTTGGTACACGTACAAAATAAAATAAAGAAATTTTAATAGCTGTGAACTTTTCCTTCCAGGTTTACGAAACACGAATGTTTGTTTTTCTTTGTTTGTTCACTTTACCGTTAAATATAAAAGATATCAATGAATGCAACACAAATTCAGAACGGATTTTTTCAAACAAACGGGTTGTTCGTTGAAAATCCTCGATATCTATGTATACTTTAGCTATCAAGCGTACAGGCTACATGAATAGTGTACAACTTTGCATACCCACCGTCATTGAACAGTTACATTCAATAACTCTCATTTATGCGCTAACTCTTTCAACGCTCCTACCGATTTACCGTCACGAGGCTTACATAAACTTTGTTGATGTTCGTTAACTTATATTATGTTTAACTTTGTTGGTTGAATAAAAGTAAATAAAGCACGTCAGGAATAGGACAGAGTCATTTCATTAATTAACTCTCCCTATACGCCCGTCAATGGGACAGTCATAGGAACGAGTGTAGCGCTCAAGTCAAGGTTCGTCAAAACAGTTGGAACGCAACAGATCTCTTGCGTACTTAAGCACATTCGTCAATTGCTGATCCGGTTATAGCGGTTACGCCGCTAGCTGTAAAACCATTTCCAGATGGAAATAGCGAATGATTAAACCTAACAGAATTGTTTCCGTCGCTTGTTACGCGTATTTGGCATGCGAATGCGAGTTCACTAACTAGTTAGCAGCCATGACAGTAGAGGATGTGCTGGTAGCCGTCGGAATTAGTAGCCCCTATAGATAGCAATCCGATTGTTTCCGTTACAAGAAGATAGAACGGATCGCGATGCATTCCATCTTCATATCGAAAATTGTAACTAGTTTGGCAGAAATTTGTTAACCGGTTTGCAAATGGGCAATTTTGAAAATCCCTTGCCTCAATTGAAAAGGGCTGTAACTTTTTTACTGTTTTCAGTATGCACCATCAGCAGATGGTGCATACTGAATACAAACTGTCATTGGAATCGATAGAGTTCCGATTTGTGACAAGATCAACAAAACATTCGTCAACACAACAAAACATTCATCAAACATTCGTTAAACATTCGTCAACACAACAAAACGTTCGTCAACGCAACAAGACGTCATTGTTGCGTTGACGATTAAAGACAAGACGTCATTGTTGTGTTGACGATTAAAGACATTCGTCATTAATCGTCAACATTGAAATCGGAAACGGTCCGATCTGTGGAAAGACGCAACAAAACATTCGTCAACGTAATCAACGGAATACTAATTTTGATCACCGCTAAACAAAATCGGTGGCATCTCTACTGAAGAGAAATCAACTTCGTTCACCAAATAAATCAACTTCATGGGAACATGTATTAGGGTATTCGGCCCAGCATGACTGCCAAATGATATATGCTCGCCAAATTTGTACCATGATGAAACGTATGTTACATAAATGGCCTTTTCTTATCATAAATAGGTAATGGATTTTCTATGGTGATAAACCATATCTTTTCCACACTATACCAAGTCTGAGTACATGCAACATATTCAGTTCTCCAAGTATAAGTGCGTTCACTCTCAAAAATGGGTCACTAAGTATGATCACATGACATATTCGAAACTCATAGATTTAACGCCTAAAGAAGAAACGCACACAATTGATTAACTTGCACTCAAAGTCTAACTTACTCAGGGAGAAAACGGGCACTAACCATTGCAAGAGGTAAGACAATTTGAGAAAAATATATATAAAAAAAATCGTAAATTTAATTCCGAATGCAGGTAACCACAACCTTTGTTCGGCATTAACGCATACGAAATGAAACCCCTGCGATAAAAAAATACAATTTTCCCCCTTTATTGCATATTGTATGTGTACTCGAGCCCTTAATCCGTGGGAATATAAAGACACGCCCGAAAAAACTAGATAACGAAGCGTTACTTCGGTGGATGGTGCCGTGACGCGAGAAGGGAGGTGACTGCTATATATGCCGGAACTTCTCCCCTGCCATGTAAGGAATGTGGCGAGCGGTGAATCTATGTAAGCCAGTGGCAATTACTTCTCTGAGTAATTTAAGCATTTCATGATGATTAATGATAATCGGTGCACGTCCCTAACCTCTCACCACTTCCCACCCTGGCTCACCAATTAACACAAATCGTCATACAATTTTTCTCATTAACCACATCGGTATTGGCCGCGGACGTGACTGAGAACTACGTCGTAACAAAAATGATGGTGGTGGCATCTATTGAGCGTATGTCTGCATATGTCTGAGAACTACGTCGTAACAGAAATGATGGTGGTGGCATGTATTGAGCGTATGTCTGCATATGTATGAGAACTACGTCGTAACAGAAATGATAGTAGTGGCATGTATTGAGCGTAAAAATGTATTTCATACCTATACAAGGCTGAAAAAATCACCACCAAGATTTATGTCAAATTTCAGAGAAATTTTCAAATTTCAGCAAATTTCAGCGAGAGTATTACCGCTACGCAGTGCCGTTAAGTTCAGTACAACGGCTTCAACAATGAACGTTTTTTTTTGAGATCAATGACATTTTTATTTTCATGTAGAATGAAAGGAATACGTCTTAAAGCCACCTGCTCGAACTTTGCATCGGCTTGTCCCAAATAGTTTGACTTTGGCCTGCATACGGCGTTCGAACTTGTTCGATGCTGAGCTAGCGTAGCAGAAGCAGCATTTATGAGGCGGTATCTAACTCTTTATGATTTTTTGCTGTCGTACCAATATGATTTTCGTTCTAATAATATCTTCGAGTGTGTTTATTGAGTTAAGGTTCAATGTTAGATTACAATGTTAGATTAGTTGAGCTTGCGACTCAGCCACGAGTAGATAGTATTGGCGAGAAACGCAATTTAGTGAAGAATTATAGATAGGCGTTGATAGAATTACTTTTGGTGGGGTAGGGGGGGGGGGGGGGCAGGGGGGCAATGCAACAACCTTTGACTCACAAACGAAGGTGGGCGGAGCCCAACGGGCGAAGGCGCTCACAAACGAAGGTGGGCAGAGCCCAACGGGCGAAGGCGAGGCCGCGCGAAGGGAGTGGTTTCGGACAGATGGATAGCTCATACATGTTAACAGGTTATGTATTTACATAAGGGTATTAGCATTTCAATGCTTGGGTGGGGGTCTTGCAACTTTGTTGCATGTCACATTGAATACATGCATTTTCAATGCTGTGTCCTCTGAATGTTTTTTTTGGGTATTGACAAACTTAAATTTATAGGAATTTGTATTGATCATAAGTTATACGTAGTATTATATATTAAAAAGACCCACTTTCCGGACACCTTCATGATGATTTTTTCAACCTTGGTAACATTTCAACGTCGTTCGATATTGATCAATTTTACACGGGGCATAGATTCAATTAGCTTAGAGTTATTTCTGCGATTGTTTTTTATCGGTACCTGTAGCGTTCCGTTGTACTTACTCCTGCAGTAACTCCTTCTATCGTTTTCTTTGTAATCAGACATAGGAAGAGCTATAATAATATATTAGGTGACTAGAACATTCCTAGAGAAGGATCACCCAGAAGTATAATTGTTTCATTTGGTGGATTGGTGGATTCGTACAGGTTGGGGTTGCGATATTTATCATATTTATCATTATATATTCTGTTATAGGATTAATGTGGTCGGTATGTTCTGTAACTCAATTTACAGCCTTAGTGTACGATCGAGTTTGTATGGTACCAGACTGAAGGTGGGACTTCAGGCAATGTTCTGTGTATTTTTTCATCTTTTTATTTTTATATGTATATAATATCAATAGGAATAGTATGGATTATTAGTCAGGTACTTGGCGAGTTGATCTTTGTATTTTGGCTTGATGCAACATCTGCACAGAGAATCTATCTACCCCATATTGCATTATCCAGTTTTGAAACGGATATATCGGTATTCCATTGACGCGACGTTCCAATAGCGAGCTATGGAGTTATTGTAAGTAAATATATTATGTTATGTATACTTAATAATGTTAGGTTGATTCATGTTGTATTTGCAGTGTTTTTTTGGGGGGAATTTTGAATAGGTTTCTCACACAGTTATAGAAATTTAGGATATTTTAGGTTTGCATCTTCCACATTATTTCAGGCATAATTGATCGGTTATTGCATCATTTGGTATTTTTATATGTATATATGACATTCTGTTACGATTAAGCCGTGGTTACCTTTGATAAAGAAATGTTAATTTAACCCTGTTTTGGACTGAGTTGGAGAGTAATTTCATCAGATTTTGTACATACTATAGTTTGTTCTTTCTTTGTTATGATTCAAGCGTTTTAGTTTTTTTTCGTTTAATTTTGTAAGTTCTCTGTACAGTTTCCATCTTCGATGCAGGGTATTGGGAATTTTATACAATATCGCAATATATTACGTTTGTATCCACAAAGTAGAACATTTTTCAGGTATAATTCAGTCACATCATGTATATTTTTAGTTTTTTTATATATTTTTTTTACATCCTGGCATAATGTTTGACGTGGATATTTTATATATAGAAGATTCCATTTGTTACAAGCTCGGTCTTGCTGCTAGGGTATTGTATGTTTAGTGTAGGACCATTTTTCAATATTTAGGAGCAGTTAAAGAGTCCCCTAGACTACTACTGCTTCGTGACAAGCGCTGCAGAGGCCTTAGCACCTATCAAGGACATTCTTAGGCCCAAGCGTAAAGACACATCAACAGACGTAACATGGTTGCCAGAGACTGAAACCACTGAACCAGAACACTATTCTAAAGTTTCCGAGCGTTTTAGGGCCCCTATCAATAGTGGTAGAGGCATTGTCAACAGCCGCAGGAGCGGTGCTACTGCAAACGGTAGATGGCCAAGTAGAGCCCATAGTGTTCTTCAGTAAGCGCTTCACGTGAGTTATTCGCAGCTTGTATAGCAATCAAGCATTTCAAATATGCAGAACATGGAATAAATTTCACCTCGCGCACAGACTACCAGCCAATCACCAAGGCTATTAAGGTCTCAATTTTGGACGGGCATAACACCAGGGAGGCGAGGCATTTATTCTACATACTTGAATTCACATCCGACGTACAATACATTAGCGGTAAAGACAATGCAGTAGCGATGCACTCATCAGGAAAGATGTAATATCGGACCCAGTAATGATTTAAGACGACTTAGAAGACGCGCAAACTCGCAACGAAAACTCAAACAATCATTTGAGAAACAATTAAAGACATACCATACAGGAGAACTACAATCAATCCAGTTAGAGTGTAGGAATAGAATCACCCACCAAATGTCACTGTCTGAGCCACAACCATTTATTTCGAAATAATTGAGAGAACTGTAAATCAGGTCTCAACACAACCTCTCACTCCCTGGCGCAAAGCGAACCCTACAAATGATGAAATCAAAGCGTTCGGCCAAACATGAAGAAACACATCCAAATTGTAGCTCGAACTTGTCATGATTGCCAGTCCTCGAACTTTATTCGGCATAACAAGGCACCATAACAAGAATTCAGTTCAGTCTCAGATCGTTTTACATCGCTTCATATGAACATAGGAGATCCGTTCCCGAACAGTACTAGTTGACGATACCTACTGACCATCTTAGATGGAAACAGTAGATGACCAGAGGCCATATTGATTACGTTTATGACCACCGAAACTGTCGCAGAAGCATTCATCAAATATTGGTTAGCCAGATTTGTTGTGCCTGAGACGCAACAGTAGAGTATATAGCGGCGAGAATCGCTTTCTAAAGTCACTTATGGTGGGCGGGGGTTGGGCCAACTCATACAACCTTGACTCAAGCGGCCGTACGGGGGTTCACGCAGAAACGGGAAGCGGGCGGCATAGGGTAGGACGGGGTCAGTGAGTGGAAAGCTTAAACATGTTAACGGGATATATATTTACATAAGGGTATTAGCAATTTCAATACTTATGGGTGTTGCAACTTCGTTCCATGTCATATTGCATTTTTCAATGCTGTGTCCTCTGAATGTTTTTTGCGGTATTGATAAACATACGTTTATAAGATTATTTATATTGATAATAACTTTTACGTAGTAATATATATATTAAAAAGACCCACTTTCCGGACACCTTTATGATAAATTTTTACCTCGATATCATTTTCTACGTTGCTCGTTGTTGATCAATTTTACACGTGGCATAGATTCAATTAGTTTATTAATATTTTTTATCCGATTGTATTATTCAGTACCCTTGCGCTAAGCTTTACTTACTCCTGCAGTAACCCGTTCATTCGTACTCCTTTGTGAGCTAACCGATGCAAGAAAAAAAAACAATATTTACAGGATGACTGAATCATTCCTAGAGACGAATCACTTAAGAGTATAATTGACTCATTCGATGCTTGATTGGTGGGTTCGTAGCGGTGGGGGGTTGGGATATTTTTGTATGTTCTGTTTATTTATCACTGTATATTCTTACATAGGATTAGTGTGGTTGGCATGTCTTATAACTCAATTTGCAGTCTTTGTGTGCAAACGGCCCTGTTTGTAGCAGCCTGAAGAAAGGATTGCAGGCAAGGTTCTGTGCTTCCCAGCTATATATTTCATATGTATACAACATCTACACAAACAGTAAGGATTATTTGTCAGGTTGTTTGCGGGTTAATGTATATTTTTATCTTAGGATGCTAGATCTTCGTTACGAAAATCTATCTACCGCATATTCCATTATCCAGGTTATAACCAGATATATCAGTGTCCCATTGACGCGGTGTTCCAATAGCGGAAATACCTGAACGATATGGATTTACTGTATGGTAAAATATTGTGTTATGTATACTTAGTGATGATCGATTGATTTAGGTTGAATTTGTGTTGTTTTTGGAATTTCGATCAGGTAACTCATACAGTTTTAGGCATTTCAGGGTATTTCAGGTTCGCATCTTCCACATCATTTCAAGGATAATTGGTTCGTTGTTGCATCATTTCGGTATTTTTATATGTAAATATGGAATTTTGTTATGATTAAGCCGTAGTTACTTTAGTTAAAGAGGTGTTAATTTATCCCTGTTTTGGACAGAAGTTGAGGCTAATTTCATTAGATTTTTGTACGTACTGTACCGTATTTGCTACTATAGGTTTCAGTTATGTCGCTCGTATGTCTTGGTATCTTATTCACATTTCTTGTTTGTTTGGTTAAATGCTAGTTCATTTTCGTTCATCACGTTTTAATGTATGTTTTGGGTATGGTAGAGAATTAATCTTCTTGCTTTGTTATAACTCGTGAGTTTTAGTATAAGTCTTTCAGTTTTGTATGTTCTCTGTTGAATTTCCATCTTCAATGCAATCTGGTGGTTATTTACACAATTTAGGATATATTACGTTTGTATCTACAATATAAAACATTATTTCAGGTCTAATTAATTATGTTTTTTTTAGTGTTTTATATATCTTATTTAATCCTGATACAATATTTGACGTGGTTATTATAGATGTAGAACAGACGATTTGTTACAAACTTGGTCCTGCTGTTAGGGTATTGTATATTTATTGTACGACCTTTCTTCAATATGTAGGAGGAGTTAGAGAGTCCCCTAGGCAAAAGCTCGTTCTGTTCATGCTTGTTTTTTGTAGATAGACCGATTTATTAGGATGGATGTATTACACTTTTTTATGTGAATTATAGCAGAGTATCTTATTTAGCTATTTTATATATGTTGTTGCTGTAGGTTATTTTTTCCCACAATAATCATAGGAATGTATGTTTAAGAGGTGTGAGTCCGCACTGCATCTTTGTGAAATTTTCATCATTGATCCCTAGCAAATGTGTAGTTTAACGTTTAGAAGACGATTTACTGGATGGATGGGTGCTAGTGAAGAGGTGGTTTACACTCTTTGGTTGTCATTTTGGAGTTCATCCATGTTCAACATGAATTATGTACGTTCTTGTAGACGTCGATCTCAAGTTCCATGGGTTTGTTAGTGAGGTTATGCGACAAGCTGCTCATCGTTGTAGTGGTTTACTTGAGTCATCAGTAAACAGAAGCCTAGCTCTTTATAGCCACACACTCTCTGAGACTCATTCTTGACCACTGCACATGTGTCTAGATTTTGGCTATGTCAAGGATGAGTCTTTGTTTGAGGCTGTTCAGAGACGATGGGTTAACAGATGCATGGTACGTCTGTGGCATCGTATCATGACTCGATATTACCTCTAAATTTGTTACATATCAGTGGTAGATTGCTGAGAA
Organism: Gammarus roeselii; assembly: GCA_016164225.1. Classification (NCBI taxonomy): domain Eukaryota; kingdom Metazoa; phylum Arthropoda; class Malacostraca; order Amphipoda; family Gammaridae; genus Gammarus; species Gammarus roeselii. Next base: position 10,856 of record SDVV010003041.1, on the reverse strand, counting down.
GTGACCTAGTAAAGCATTGTAGAGTTCATTTATATGACACAGTGGGCATTGATTTTGTCCTGCTAGAGGCATAGCATCAGTTAGGTTTAGAAATTTATTATAGATTTGAATGGTGTCGTAGTACAAATAACATTATTCTCATAAACTCTGTGTTTAATGTCAGATATTTTTAGTATGACTGTTATATTTGTGTATATTCTTTTTCATGAACCAGATCACGTAGGATATTGGACTAGGATTTATCATCTGGGTGTGGTAGGATACACCGTATATAATAGTTAATCATTGTTACTTAGGGTAGAGTAGAGAATTTTATTTACCTATTTTTTTAGTTCTTGTTATGCATTTTTCGCCCAATTTCATGGAATGTTGGGTATAAAATATGCTTAATTGGATGTAATGCTTCAAAAATTTGTAGGTTTTACCTCTCGACACTGCATTTTAGTCCGATTTCATGTTGTCTTGCAGAACCAATCTACCGGATTTGTGTTTAGTGTTAGTGTTGAAATTCTTCAATAATTGAATATTCATCTCAATTACGTTATCCAATCGCAGGTCTTTACTTGATGGTTATTCCTGCATGTCGTTCTTTTATAAATGTTTGTGAGACGTTTGCAGTTTAGACACTTAGAAGTTATTGATCAATTCAGGCTTTGTTATGAGACTGCGTTCTGATTCAGAATACACGTCTTATTCGAGCATTCACCAGATCCACTGTAGCATTTTTAACTTTAGGTCTGTATTGTAGAGGGGCACTTAACCTAACCCATCCCAACCTATCTTAACCTGTTTTTCCCCGTTTCATACTTATGTTAGGTATTTTCTTCATTGATTTAACCTTCATCCTTATCAAATCTATCCACTTGACTGTATTTTTATCAATCTTTAGCAGATGGTTTAACTACATATATATTTTTTTTTCACTTCGCTTGTTACAAGTCCAGTAATATCGACCAGTTTCGAGTAATGTTAGGTCATCGCTCGTTTGTGGACTTTCGAGTTCAAAACGTTTATTTAAGCTTACCCCATACGTCAGTGAGTGTTACGAGTGTTAAAGCGTTAGCAAAATTTATGTATGGTTTTACTGTTGGAATATGATTTTTTGTAATGATGAATGTGCTGCTCCTACCATTTTGTTTATTATATCAAATATTGAATAAAACCACTCTAACAATTTTTTCTTACAGATCTGTGTTGTAAGGTCCGCAATCCACAAGATCTAGGATATAAACCATGTCTAAGGAACATAATCAGCGAAATATATATCTATGTACGACAACATAGATCAATATCGATGAATGCAAAAAGAGTTATCATACACTGCCAAATGCATTCTTACCTAGGCAACTTGACCTATTCTATCCAATAGTTATGTATTTTAATCAAGTTTGATAGTTATGTATGATTTTGATATGTATAAATCTCTTCACTAGGGCTGTAGATTTATTATATCAAAAGCAGTTGAATACATTATCTCCAATTTGATCCAGCAAATATCCTTTTGCAGATGTTTGGACTCCAGAACTTATCGATATCTCTGTTACATGTTCGGATGAGACTCAGCAGGTAGGATCCAAGAGAACTAATGCTTTTCAATTTGTTGCATTTTTAATGTGGATCAGTTATACGCGATGTTAGGTTCAAAGATCTAGTCATTCGAACCAATTTAACCAATAATTATATATTTTCATTCAAGTTTGATGGATATATATGATATTTAGTCCTTATTTTTGTGCGTTGTACAAATCAAATTCCTTCCACACGGCTTTATTTCACATACTTTTTCTTCTAATGTCACACACCAGGTACACACATATACGCTTTCTACGATATGCAGGACCGGGCACGGTGTAATGACATCGTATACAGGGATAGTTACCGATACAATATGGACACACACACACACATACGCACACACACACATTTTGAATGCATATACAAGACCGGTTAACATCTGAGGCACTTTACCTCTGATATATGTTTTTTCCATTAGAACAAAATCCCTTGTTATTGTTATTAGGTATTTAATGTGGACCAGCTTCACGTCATAATAGGTGACAAGAACTAATCATCTTAACCTATCCTAACCAACTTAACCATGAATTATGTGTCATCTTTCGAGATTTTTCATGCATTTTATCACGGTTTGATACCGCTAAATGAAGGCATATGCCGGTATAATGTAGCTGTATTCACGGTTTAATCCCGCCATATGCCGGCATATGCTGGTATAATGTAGGCGTATTCACGGTCGATGTCGGTTTAATGTCGGCATTTACACCCATTTTTGCAAAAGGGTTACCATACACTGCCGGATGCATTAATACCTACCCAACCTAACCTCACCCATAGAACAACATCCCTTGCTTTTGATACAAGATATTTTATGTGCATCAGCTTCATGGTATGTTATGTTAGAAGAAGTAACCATCCTATCCTAACCTAACCTAATTTATGTACGGTTTTCAGTCAATGTTTTATACGATGCATAATACATATATCTACATTTTGATCAATCCTTTGCAGTTTGATACACACATCCAATTCTGAACTTGTAAATCATCAAAAAACTAACCTAACCTAACTTATATACGATATTCAGTCATTGTTTTATTCAATGTATAACAAATATCGCATCTTAACTCCACATTTTGATCTATCCTTTGCAGTTTTCACACCTAATTATTTCTACTGCGCAATCAATCTCGACTCATATATGTTACCAGAGAGGTCAGATTTTTTCATCCATAGATGGATTGAACGTTACAAGTAATTCATATTTGTTTCCATCATCATACAAATGCGCGACTTCATCTCATACTAGCTATACCACATTTTTGTTCTATATCTCCTGACACTTCATCCTTTGACGACTTGCACAGTTGATCTGACTTTTTTCTTACCAATAATTTTTCAAACTCTTCACGATGACAGCGTTTCGAATGTCTCCACACGTTACTCGTCAATTTATGTTTATTCAATTTTATTTCTTTCTGGCATAGTTTACAGACCCCCATCACCCCAACTCTTTCGAACAATCGAGGACTCAAGCTATAACCCATCCTTCCACAACAGAATCCCAATATTGACTGAATATTTTCTCATCTGACTCTGATTTACATCTCACCATTCTGTCACACATGTACAGCATTTACCCCGAGATAGGTTTATGGGGTAGCGTTGCAACCCTTGAAATATATTCTCCTACCGTATTCAACAATTTTCGATGTTATCTCCGATCAATGCAATGTATGCAATTTCATCGCTTCACCTTTGAATTTTATGATATTATAAACAATTGATTTAGGATTTACATACTTTTTATTAGTATTATTTACAGATCTTGCTGACATCATCATTGACTTCTAGCTCGCTTTTTTTCGATTACAGCATGGCTCGTACAGACACGCATACCCTGCATCACGATGTTTGAGTTTCCTCTCAAAATCTAACATATAATCCACCATATCTTTGTTGCGAATACCGAAGGCTGTTCTGTGCCCTTGTATCCACATATGTAATTCTTCTTCTTCTTGAACTTTAATTACTCGAAGCTTCTCAAATTCAATGTCGTTCTGATTTTTTATTAATTAGGAATTCTTTCATACGTTCCAGGTTTTCTTTGGTTCTTAGGAAACACCGTTCCCCAACACTTAAATTTTATTACTATCATGATTATTTTCCACTCGAATCATATCAATTTCGAGAGATGCTTTCATATTTCTCTTGAATTTTGTTACATGCGACTGAAACCCGTCAATGTCAGTTACCCAGAGACGACTTTTTTTTCCTTCATCCATATATGAATGCTAGCTCCCACTCTTTTGATTCTTGTTTTACCCATTCTGAGATAACTGGTATTTTCAACAATATTCAATATTTGTTCGATCCGTCTCATATCATCTTCGGATATTTCTTCTTCCAAAACACGTAAACTAATTTTTGCCCCTTGAACATTCATTGTTATCTATTTGAGGATGATCCGTCCGTCTCCGTTTGTCCTCCACGTAACACTGACTCCAATCACGTCATACAGCTTGTTATTATAATGCGTTTGAAAATCTTTGAGCCTATCATCACTCGCTTCGTCCGTAGACCTGTATACGTACGTGCATATGTATTTGATCGCCGAAGCGAGTGAAAATAGGCACAAAGAATTGCAAACGCATTATAATAGCAAGCTGTATGACGTGATTGGAGTCAGTGTTACATACCTATCAAACTTGATTAAAATACATAACTATTGGATAGAATAGGTCAAGTTGCCTAGGTAAGAATGTATTTGGCAGTGTATGATAACTCTTTCTGCATTCATCGATTTTTGATCTATGTTGTCGTACATTGATATATATTTCGCTAATTATGTTCCTTAGACATAGTTTATATCCTAGATCTTGTGGATTGCGGACCTTACAACGCAGATCTGTATGAAAAAATTGTTAGAGTGAATTTATTCAATATTTGATGTAATAAACAAAAATGGTAGAAGCAGCACATTCATCATTACAAAACATCATATGCCAACAGTAAAACCACACATAAATTTTGCTAACGCTTTAACACTCGTAACACTCACTGACGTATGGGGTAAGCTTACATAAACGTTTTGAACTCGAAAGTCCACAAGCGAGCGATGACCTAACATTACTCGAAAGTGGTCGATATTACTGGACTTGTAACAAGCGAAGTGAAAAAAATATCTATATATGTAGACACGCCATCTGCTAAAGATTGGTAAAAATACAGAGTCAAGTGGATAGATTTGATAAGGATGAAGGTTAAATCAATGAAGAAAATGCCTAACATAAGTATGAAACGGGGAAAAACAGGTTAAGATAGGTTAGGATGGGTTAGGTTTAGTACCCCTCTACAATACAGACCTAAAGTTAAAAATGCAACTGTGGATCTGGTGAATTCTTGAATAAGACGTGTATTCCGAATTAGAACGCAGTCTCATAACAAAGCCTGAATTGATCAATAACTTCTAAGTGTCTAAACTGCAAACGTCTTACAAACATTTATAAAAGAACGACATGCAGGAATAACCATCAAGCAAAGACCTGCGATTGGATAACGCAATTGAGATGTACATTCAATTATTTAAGAATTTCAACACTAACACACAACACAAATCCGGTAGATTAGTTCTCCTGGACAACATGGAATCGGACTAAAATGCAGTGTCGAGAGGTAAAACCTACCAATTTTTGAAGCATCTCATCCAATTAAGCGTATTTTATACCCAACATTCCATGAAATTGGGCGAAAAATGCATAACAAGAACTAAAAAAATAGGTAAATAAGATTCTTTACTCTACCCTAAGCAAAAATGATTAACTATTATATACGGTGTATCTTACCACACCCAGATGATAAATCCTAGTCCAATATCCTACGTGATCTGGTTCATGAATAAGAATATATACAAATATAACTGCCATATTAAAAATATCTGACATTTAGCACAGAGTTTATGAGAATAATGTTATTTGTACTACGATACCATTCAAATCTATAATAAATTTCTTGACCTAACTGATGCTATGCCTCTAGCAGGACAAAATCAATGCCCACTGTGTCATATAAATGAACTCTACAATGCTTTACTAGGTCACTTCTCAGCAATCTACCACTGATATGAAACTAATTTAGAGGTAACATCCAGTCATGATACGATGCCACAGACGTACCATGCATCTGTTAACCCATCGTCTCTTAACAGCCTCGAACAAAGACACATCCTGGACATAACCAAAATCTAGACACATGTACAGTGGTCACGAATGAGTCTCAGAGAGTGTGTGGCCATAAAAAGCTAGGCTTCTGTTTACTGATGACTCAAGTAAACCACTACAACGATGAGCAGCTTGTCGCATAACTTCACTAACAAACCCATGGAACTTAAGATCGACGTCTATAAGAACGTACATAATTCATGTTGAACATGGATGAACTCCAAAATAACAGCCAAAGAGTGTAAACCACCTCTACACTAGGACCCATCCATCCAGTAAATCGTCTTCTAAACGTTAAACTACACATTTGCTAGGGATCAATGACAAAAATTCCACAAAGATGCAGTACGGACCTACACCTCTTAAACGTACATTCTTATGATTATCGTGGAAAAAAAAACCTACAACGACAACATATATAAAATAGGTAAATAAGATGATCTTCTCTGCTATAAATCACATAAAAAAGTGTAATACATTATGGTATCCATCCTAGTAAATCGGTCTATTTACACAAACAAGCATGAACAGTACGAGCTTTTGCCTAGGGGACTCTCTAACTCCTCCTAAAAATTGAAGAATGGTCGTACAATAAATATACAATACCCTAACAGCAAGACCAAGCTTGTAGTAAATCGTCTGTTCTATATCTATTATAACCACGTCAAATATTGTAACAGGATGCAATAAGATATATAAAACACTAAAAAAACATAACTAATTGGACCTGAAATAATGTCCTATATTGTAGATACAAACGTAATACATCCTAAATTGTATAAATAACCACCAGATTGCATTGAAGATGGAAATTCAACAGAGAACATACAAAACTGAAAGACCTTTACTAAAACTCACGAGTTATAACAAAGCAAGAAGATTAATTCGCTACCATACCCAAAACATACATTAAAAACGCGATGAACGAAAATGAACTAGCAATCAACCAAACAAACAAGAAATGTGAATAAGATAATAAGACATACGAGCAGCACAACTGAAACCTATAGTAAATACGGTATAGTACATACAAAAATCTAATGAAATTAGCCTCAACTTCTGTCCAAAACAGGGATAAATTAACACCTCTTTAACTCAAGTAACTACGGCTCAATCGTAACGAAATTTCATATATACATATGGAAATACCAGAATGATGCAATAACGCACCAATTATACCTGAAATAATGTGAAAGATTCAAACCTGAAATGCCCTAAAATGCCTAAAACTGTATGAGTTAACTGATCGAAATTCCAAAAACAACACAAATTCAACTTAAATCAATCGATCATTACTAAGTATACATAACATAATATTTTAACTTACAGTAAATCCATATCGTTCAGGTATTTTCATTATTGGAACAGCGCGCCAATTGGACACTGATATATTTGGTTATAACCTGGATAATGCAATATGGGGTGGATAGATTTTCGCAACGAAGATACAGCATCCTAAGAAAAAAATATACATTAACCCGCAAACAACCTGACAAATAATCCTTACTATTTCTATAGATATTATATACATATGAAATATATAGATGGGAAACACAGAACCTTGCCTGCAATCCTACCTTCAGGCTGGTACAAACAGGGCCGTTCGCACACTAAGACTGCAAATTGAGTTATAAGACATGCCTACCACACTAATCCTATAAAAGAATATATAGTGATAAATGAACAAAACATACAAAAATATCCCAACCTCCCACCGCTACGAACCCACCAATCAAGCATCGAATGAGTCAATTGTACTCCTAAGTGATTCTTCTCTAGAAATGATTCAGTCATCCTGTAATTATTGTAACTATTTTCCTTCAACGGTTAGCTCACAAAGAAATACGAATGAATAGGTTACTGCAGGAGTAAGTAAAGCTTAGCGCAAGGGTACTGATTAATACAATTGGATAAATATAACAATAAACTAATCGAATCTATGCTACGTGTATAATTGATCAACAGCGAGCAACGTAGAAAATGATATCGAGGGTGAAAATTCATCAAGAAGGTGTCCGGAAAGTGGGGCTTTTTAATTTATAATACTGCATATAAGTTATTATCAATAGAAATTATCTTATAAATGTATGTTTATCAATACCACAAAAAACATCCAGAGGACACAGCATTGAAAAATGCAATATGACATGCAACGAAGTTGCAGCACCTCCCAAGCATTGAAATTGATAATACCCTTATGTAAATATATAACCCGTTAATATGTATAAGCTTTCCGCTCACTGACCCCCGTCACGCCCCACTCTCTCTGTTTCTGCGCGAACCCCCGTACGGCCGCTTGAGTCAAGGTTGCATGAGTTGCGCCCTGCCCTCCGCCCACCAAAAGTGACTCTAGAAAGCGATTCTCGCCGCTATATACTCTACTCGCAACGACCGATCGCGCAGCCAATTTCGAAGGAAAACTAACCAGTGCGCATTGCAAGCTTCTCAGCATCAGAAAACTGCGCAATACTGCATAGCACCTCTAATGCAACAGGATTCTCTACCGATGACACCGGACTGAGAGAAAGTAACAACAGATCCCGAATGACTGGCATCAAAATCTACCAATAGGGTCCTAATCGGATTTAGATCGGCACTAAAATCAGAGCTCAACGGCTTAGTGGCATAGATGCTGTATGGCAAGACACTCCTTGTACCAAGAGACCTGAATAACAATGCTCCGCCACCTAACAAGTTCGCGATCAAAATTAGGGATGCAATAGCTTGTTTCAATTACCATTCCTCCATATGAACCGAAACAAAAGGCAGAATCGATGTCGAGCTAGGCCAATGAACACAAGTGTATTTCAGAGTGAACTCCGTCCAAAGACGCATGACTTTACCACATGAAGGCTCTTACCATGTAATCAAACATATCCGAAAAGTTTAAAAAAACGTTCGCAAGTTCAGAATTGAAACAATCTTATTCGGTAGCAATTATCGACCTCTCGTGTTCATCCTATTTCTGTAGATCTGTGGTGTAGATACATTCGTTGATTGATGGTGCGTAAGAAATTAAATATCTTCGTTTTTGTTTTTATGGTCTTATTTCACATGAGCATTTACGGAATGTATATATTCATAGTATGGTTTAGAAAGTGGAAGGGCTTACGACGTCGTGCATTCCCACACATGGAGTCGTATTTGACATGGATGCATTCTCCCTCCCGAGAACAGTGTACTCTAAAGTTCTATCTGTGTAACAAGATTTGAAGTCGTATCTCCAATAAGGTTAGTGTGTCTCGGTTCTTTATAGGGAAACCATACCGTGTTTATACTTTCGATATCGTGTCGTGATATGTGTTATACATTTTTTCATAGTCCATTAGTTTTTTACCAGGGTTCTTCGTATTAGATATGATTTATACTGAATTGGTTGAATCAATTCCAAAATTTTGCCATTTATGTTCACCTCTCGATATTTGGATATAGTTCTTTTTTTCAAACGCATCTTATTTATTTGTATTCTCTATTCATATTACAGAAAACCTAACCTTACCTAGTCTTGTGAACAACGCAAAGTCATTGATGTATACAAGACATAATCAGACATAGAGTGTGTTATAAAATAAATTAGGTGAATGAATCATTCCCTTCACCAGTTTTTTTTTCTATAAGATGTGGGTAATCTGATCAGTAGGGAATTTTCCTATAACAATGTAAGCATTTCTATTATTTGTTGATTCTTTAGAGTGTATAACGTGCATTGGTGTAATATTATACATAAGTGAACATTTTTCTATAATCGGTTTCTCTTAATTTTTTCCACAATTCTTTTGGTAGGGGTGGATATCATTGTATGTCTCAGAGCAAACGTTCACGCGCTAAAAAAAGTGCAGTGTACGATAAATTTGATAATGTTCTAACAATGCAGACATATGGTAACAGTTCCCAGTGTGCTGTACATTTTTTTATGACTTTAGATTCTGAATCGAACTAGTCAGTGCTTGCACAAACAACCTTACGCAACGGATACCGTCTTGATAGATTTTTTTCCAGGGGTCGGGAATTAGGTTCCATTTGATTTGATTTTCGAGGAGTGTGAATCGATACAAGTACTTTCTCTCATGCATGGGACACTCGCTTCTATATTGGGGAGATATTTGAAGAGTGTGAAATCGTCACAAATAATTTCTCTCGTGCATGGGATACGCGCTTTTAGTTTTTTTTTTCATACCGTGTTTTCAAAGTTATGATATTTAGGTACACAAAGTTTTTTTTTGTCTCCAGCATCGGATAAGGTGTGGGTACAAAGTCAAATAGACAGATTCAAAGAAATGATCATTTTCAAAAAAGTTATATACGGTTTTACGTAGATGTATGCATACGCCGCTAATTTTTAAATATCTTTCTCCCTATGTGCAGAAATTTTCTATCTCCACAATAGACTGTTCTCGAACAACTTCCGATGATCCCCTGCGAATAGCTTCCTTCGAGCTTACTGCAGCTCTTGAGCGTATTCAAGAGGCGAGGTCTCATCCATCTCAACCTCATTTATCCGGTAAGTATATGATAGATTATTATTTTTCTTTAAAGATAATAGATTGTCAATTTTAATTAAATAAAAACATTATTGGGACTTGATTGGAATTTTACCTTAGCAATAAAGTATGATAATAGAAATGAATATGTACGGGGTATTCTAATTTCGTGTTATTTCTTTACCCCAGCTTCTGATGCATTGGATCTCGCAGTCTCCGCTCCCTCCTTGCCGAACATAAGCGATCTCTCCGGTCTCCTATCCATATTGGAGGAAGATCTAGAGGGGGAATCCCTTCTCTGAGAACATCACGAGTCGGGAAGGATCGAGTCAACACGAGGGTAAATATCTTAAAAATTTAAAAAGTTTTTAAAAAACTAAACATGGTTTTTCGTTTTTTTATAAAATATATTTTTGTTACTGGTGGCGTTATTCTTCCATGTTTTTTATTCATACAGTAACATTATCGTGTTATTTATACATACAATAACCTTAATATTCTTCGCCAGTTCATGGCGGAGTGGACCCTGGAACGAATGGTGGCGTCAACTCCCCTACCTCTCAGGAGACCTCCACGAACCTTCAAGTTATTAATGAAGATCCAGCGTCATCGGTTTTACAAACCGGTAAGTATTATAGCA
>SDVV010003040.1:0-21933 GCA_016164225.1 Gammarus roeselii | reverse complement strand
GCATAAGGCTCACACTTTATGTAATTGGACCCTCGTTATGCTTTGCCAGCTGCTCATTGACACTGTCACCGTACTATTAAAATTGTATTTATGAGTGACAACTCCTTTGTATTTGACTTGAGATAATTCAATAACTACAAAACCGCTCACTTTCAGAGTTTGAAAATAACAACCCTTGATGAAATCAGAACGTTAGACGAGAAGCAATATGAATGGATTATATCATGAAAGCTTGTTGGTATAAGCTAACCTCCAGTCTTCACCGTCGGTAGAATATTGACCGTCGGTAGAGGATATTTGTAGTCAAAGCAACTAACCCACTGAAGACACGATGGAAGAAAAATTCTAGAAGGACCAATAAAGTCTTCCCCTAAGCTAAGGTTTGACCAATGTTCCAGACGCAATGTAAATATCACAGGACACTGAGAACGGACACCCAACAAAGCCTTGCAACCGAACTTGAAGAAACAACCAAAAAAAGCTAGTAAATACTGACAAGGTGCCAGAAATTAATAGAGACCTTAATGACGATAACATAAGAAAAATAGGCTGTAACTGCAGAAACGATTTAGAAAAATAATTGAAACGCACCAAAACAGCGTATAAAATGGAGTGCAGCTGAAGAATATTCACGAGCACGGTTGAAACTCTTTCTAAGAATCATGACAGTTTCTATAAGTAAACAGTATTATTACTATTCTGCAAGATAACATTACTTTATTCATGAATTCAAATTATTAGTGTTAAATTTGAAAAAATATTAGTTGATGTACCAAAAAAATTATAAGCTAAATCACCGACTAGACGAAAATGATCATATATTTAAAGCAAGTTTTTAACAGTTAGCTACTACGCTATTGAATGTGTAAGATTCATCATAAAAAAAGTTGCTTAGTGTTAAGAAACAAGCTAGAATCCGGAACTGCAAATTCCGAAGCGAGATGGGGCTCTCAATTGAGAAAATACATACCACTAGAGGATTGATTGTATGACCGTGGAAACATTACGGTATGTGTTGGGTTCTTTAGAAGCAGAGTCACAGTGGAGACAGTCGATGCACACGAGGGAAACTTTTGCCATACGGCAGTTTCCGATTGGCGGTGCGGTGAGCGCAGTTAATGTGAGGCTGTCACGTGGCAAAACGTTTCCCCGCGCGGACACCAACTGTCTCCCGTGTCAATAGACTCTCAAAATAAGACCGTTTTCAGAAATTAGCACAGGTAATTTAATTTGAGCCTCATTTTCACCGGAGCCTCGACGCAAGTCATACTAGGGCACAAGTAACGGTAATATCGCTTATGTTCGGAGTTGTGGTCAAGTACAATCTTCCGTTGCAATACGTCGCGTTCAATAGTTCGACTTTAAACACTTTCATTCTCGAGTAAAAAGTTGTCATTGCAACTGAGTGAGAAAAAAATAAAAGGTTATTGGACGTTTAGAATACTTAACTAAGTTCATGGCATATGCCGATATAAATATAACAGGTGCGCAGTTAGTCCAGCGCAATATGCCTGCTCTAAACAAATCAGATAAGCTACTTTCTAAGCGTTTTGACAGTTCAATTTGTGAAGTAAACATGGAGTTAGATTGTACATAATGACGTTAAATGAACGATCAGGAATAGCCTGGGCTGATAGATAACTCTTTTGTTTATAGTGAAGTGTTTGTAGATTTAATGTTCTCAATTGAAGAATAATTATATTGCCTCTTCTCTACTGTACATGTTTCCACGTTATATTCTGATAACTGTTATAAACAAGAGATAAACAATGTCGGATAACCGGACAGTGAACAGGGTTCATGGATTAAACTAACTCCCTTAACACTTCCTCGAGGAATAAGGACTCGTTTGTTTAGGCCATGCAGTAAAATAACAGACACACTACGAACCGTGAAAGATGAATAACATGCTACAAATAAACTAGTTATATTTTAAAAGCATTGTGCAGAAATATATTAGTTGATCGCACAAGGGAAGTAATGGAGGAAAAATGTAAAACTAACAGTTGCGGGAAACAACCTTGTCATCAACTACTAACACAAAACAAAGAGGTAAATTACCGTAAAAAATATGACCTTTAATACAGTGACTGGACAGCGATTTCATCACTGGAAAAGCTCTAGTCTTCACAAAGATTCCATCTTGCGTAACAAGATTAAGAGTCCAGAACGCTAACCACTCGGCCATCAGTCATGAAATGAAAATGTGAGTAAAGCTTTCGTGGATATTCTACTCTATTCATCACTGTTAACACGATACAGCACAATAATATACCGTCATAAAATGAGGTTATGTATCCTGCACTGGATTTAAAAAACATGATTTTTTCAGGTCATACTAAATGTTCTGCGAACAGTAACTATTGTTACAAGAACACAAGCTAATCAAAACACGAATAGTTTGATGTTAGGTTAGAAGTCTTAAAATTTAGGGCTTGTTATTCAAACCACGGGCAGGCAAACTGGTAGTTACATGAACATAAAACCCACATCGTGGCTGTAATTCCAAGCGAGCGTGGTGTAAGGGGATTTGGGAATGACATTCGCATATGACAGTGTAACTTCAGACTAAACTAGCAGTACTAAACTGGCATACTGTTTAAGTAGCAAATACACACATGAAGCGCCAACACAGAAATGCACATTCTAACACCACCGAGCAAACTACCACAGGCACGACGCACTGAACGAGGAGGGGGTAGCGAGCGGGAAAGGGTCTTGATGGGGGGGGGAGGGGACAGTAATGGAAATGGGGGCGTGGCTACCTTGTAGTCCCTCGTCCTACACTGGCACCAGCAGAGAAGGACATCCTTGATGCTGTTGGCACTTGTTTTGAGGCTGGTGGACAGAGCGAACAGTGGACCGCCCCCTGCCGCAGCCCCGCCCCCGCTGTTGGTGAGACAGGCCACACACAGCGCATCATAACTACCGGTCCCAAGCTAGGTGCGCTCAGAACATAGTTGTCCTTTGCAACAGCTCCCACACGCCCAAACAGAACAGTCATCCGCAACACATACGAGGACAGCTTTTGTCAGCTTAAGGACTGATCGTTGGAACGGAGGACATCAAATAGACAAGTCACGCAAACAATGCAATCACAGGCTTGTGTAAGCGTGGTAATACAAGTATTTGTAGTTTAGATATTATATTAAACATCTTGCTAGCCACTTTGAAGAATCTATGATAAACGTAAAATTTTGAAAGAAATACACGGTTAGTTTAAGAAATGTTATAACGATCATTGTGTAGAATGATCATGACGACGAATCCAAATTTATGAAGTTTCTCTGTAGAAGACAATATAGACCACATGCTCCCAAGAAACTGATAGAAGGAAACGGTGAATCTACAAGAAATGCCTCAGTCACCCTTAATTGAAGACGATGAATGAAGCAAAGACTTTTCTCTGCCTGCTCTTGGGGGTGAGAAGAACAATAAAGGAAAGCGCACAAATACCGCTCCCGTCAAATACAATGAAGAATTAGCTAACACGATACAAAGTGCGTTTGAAAGATATTCAGTCTTGAGAAAGCCTTTTAGTGGTGCAGCTTACTACTTTATAAGGCCACGGCTCCAGAGATGCAAGAGACAACTGGGCGGCCACGGGCGGATCACTTACGGTGCAAATCAACGAGCCGGACAGGCGGTAGGAAGTAGCTAGCATGAGTAGCAAGAACGATGCATTTAAAGGGCTTATTAGAAGTATTGCATTAGGGGGGCCTCTGATTTCGGTGCCGTGGCAAAGCTTGACAGAGTCTAAAGCGTGGTTGGCTGCTCTAAGTTGGCGGCGGCGGCGGGCGGCCCGAGCGTGCAAGAGCCGAAGGCTCTACGACAGTACCTTGCTCTCATATTCTCGGGTGTTGCGTATACAGAAGTCAAGGATGATTTTTTTGATAGTGGCGGCATTGAGTCTGATTACGGGCAGGGGCATGGAAAACGGACTGAGGGAAGAATGGCACCGGGTCAGAACACCTATTCGGAACAGTAGCAGCTTTAACTGAGCCCGCGAGAAGCATTACGATGGAAATGCGGTTCCAAGCAACATACTTCCACATTGGGTTCATAATGAATTTCTTGAGGATTTTTATACGTGAGAATGACTTACATTAGTGGTCTATTCATTGGAAACATATTTCACCAACAAAATCTCAGTACATGTATTCTTGACCGCTAAGTCAATTAAATATCAACACGAGATGACAAATCAAGCATACATATTCCTATTTTAATAGAATACTTTTTTATGCTCAACGATTGACAACAGACGTACAATTTATTCTATCCACAAACACAATAATAAATACATGTTAGAGGCAAAACAAATTATCATTGATGAATAATTACATGTGAAAGATGTTCAACCGATAGGTGTTAGACATTCTGCTTCTGTAGAAAAGCAATTATTACTGTAGTTGACCACCAACTTTCTTCAAATTCGAATAGTTTTTATTGTTGTTCTGGAAAACAAGCTATTCTGAATAAGAGTAGAGCGTCGTCAACAGCATATCAGCTTGGTCGCCTCTAACGTCGGGGTAACGGTCTGATCGAGAAAACCATGATTTATTGAACACATGCTAACCAAAGACTCAGGAATCACCACCCCCGTAGCAGTGCCATCCAAGACACCTTGAAGGGCATGGCACGCATCGCCTCGTGGGGCAGGCATCAGTGATTCCTACTGGGATAAACTGCAGCTAAGTCTCAGGGGAATATCAATGTCTCTGTAATGCTATTCGAACAGTAGTCTGATGGAAGATTAAGTTGGAGTGACCGAAATTTCTATCGTGATTGTCTCGTGTCCTAGCGCCAAACGTCAGTCTGATGGGAAAGACCTAGCTTTGTCGCACTCTTCCGGTCGGATGTTCAGTCATTAGCTCCGTCGTGGTCTTCCAGCAACATTCAAGTGTTGGTCTTCCCTGTGTAGCGCGGTCTTCCAGGTAATGCGATACTCGGGAAGCATCTCACCTCGCGCGCCGCGTGGTGGGCTGCTGGGCGTCCAGTTGCTGGAACTTGTTGAACGGAGACACTGTGAGCAAACACCAATAATAAGGTGAGACTGACTCTCTTGAAATAACTGTACAGTAAGGCGATGATGTAAGACAAAATGTATTCTAAACAAGTATGTTATGATGACTTATTCAATTTTCAATAAAATTATTGGTAAATATATTATGTAAGTTACTGGTATTTCATAATTTCCATGGGTTGGGTAAACAAAAATTGTTCATTTCAACGTATTTCGGTCATCGCATGCTTTAGAAACGAAGTATATGCTTGTTATACGATCAAGTGTTTAGTGTACGAAGAGTTTATCGCAAGCTCTAACAACTACATGCCAGAGACCGGTAATTGTTAGAGGACGTTTCTACATAGAAAAACGTTAGCAACTTACCTTTGGTGACTTTGGACGACTGTGTGGAGTAGGATGACGAATAGGTGGATGCTAAAAGAGAACAAGAACGGATGTAATCTACGAATACACATTAAATGAACAGCTTGAGTAATGATGAAAAACCACTCTTCCCTTTACGGTGAGCCGGTTAATTGCTACTCGGTGAAGGAACTCTCCTACTTGAACAAGTTTTATAACACTGCTGCAACATTTAGTAACAGCCACCAGTAGCACTAACATCACATAAAAAAAGCGTATATGGGTTAAATATCAAACATGTGTTCTGATAAAAAATTGATACAAACAAAAAATTGCTACACGAAGCATAAACTACACTTTGAATGTACATAGTTGCCTAATCAATTCAATTTCGTATGTTATTCAGGCGCAACATTTATAAGGATGCAAATAGGAGGCGGGTGTTAGAAGGGTTAGCCGTTTCTGATACTATTTCAATACCTAAGCACATGAGTAACTAGACAAGTCATAATGTCTTAATTTAGCACCTACAAGCAGCACATTGAAGACACACCGAACGCCTGCACGCAATCTATAATTGGAAACTAGAAACAGTTATAAGCAACAGTCTATCGTAAAGGCTGCAACCCCCAAAAGTAGGCTATTGAAAAACAGTGACGATGTAACATTTCTATTCTGCAAATACAGACCTTGGCTACTGGTGCGTGAGTCTAAACGAGGACCTGGAGGGCCAGCACCGACGGAGGAGTAGACACAGTGAGAGGTACCAGTAGTACGACGTCGGGTCCGAGTGGCGGTCAGACAGCAGAATAAGTTCACAGTAGGAGCGGACCGATGAAGACCCGGGGTCAGTCAGCGGGTTAGGAGAGCGAGCGCAGCACGAGATGGAGTAGGAGCAGCAGCGAGCGCAGCACGAGATGGAGTAGGAGCAGCAGCGAGCGCAGCACGAGATGGAGTAGGAGCAGCAGCGAGGGCAGCACGAGATGGAGTAGGAGCAGCAGCGAGGGCAGCACGAGATGGAGTAGGAGCAGCAGCGAGGGCAGCACGAGATGGAGTAGGAGCAGCAGCGAGGGCAGCACGAGATGGAGTAGAGGCAACAACGAGCGCCAAACGAGGATCACGAAAAAGGAAAAACAAACAAAAGGAACTGCATGAACAATTTGTCTAAGAGACCGTGAGTTACATCAAAGTATGCCAAATGGAATGATTTTAACAATGGTTTAATTAATGCCACAGTAATCACACATACAAAATTATTTACCTGTAGGATTTGCAGCACACATCTTGCTCGATATCACAAAAAATAAAATTAAAATAAAGTAATTAATTCTATTCTGAACAGATTTGGATTCGATGTCAAAAACGCACATTCAATGTTATATTTCCTCAAGCAGAGTAGATCGATGGAAGTGTCTGTGGGAAGTGTAGCATTTCTCTCGACGGCAGTGCACGACAGTCTGCTAGAGAGTGCCTTACTCGCGCCAAGCATTGTGGTCGCTTGTCCCTACTAGTGCCAAGCATTGTGGTCGCTTGTCCCTACTAGTGCCAAGCATTGTGGTCGCTTGTCCACACTCGTGCCAAGCATTGTGGTCGCTTGTCCCTACTAGTGCCAAGCATTGTGGTCGCTTGTCCACACTCGTGCCAAGCATTGTGGTCGCTTGTCCCTACTAGTGCCAAGCATTGTGGTCGCTTGTCCACACTCGTGCCAAGCATTGTGGTCGCTTGTCCCTACTAGTGCCAAGCATTGTGGTCGCTTGTCCACACTCGTGCCAAGCATTGTGGTCGCTTGTCCACACTCGTGCCAAGCATTGTGGTCGCTTGTCCCTACTAGTGCCAAGCATTGTAGTCGCTTGTCCACACTCGTGCCAAGCATTGTGATCGCTTGTCCCTACTAGTGCCAAGCATTGTGGTCGCTTGTCCCTACTAGTGCCAAGCATTGTGGTCACTTGTCCACACTCGCGCCAATAATTGTGGTCGCTTGTTCCTACTCGCACAAATCATTGTGGTCACTTGCCCTTAGTTCTCTGACAATGAGCAGGACTGTGCTCCTGAAGCTGTGACCTCGTTTCAAAGCTACCAGACAGTGTGAGAGCACATTAAAGATCAAACAGAACGAGCGAATCATATAAGTGTGTGTTTCAACACGTCATTATATCACGGCTGGGAATTACAGAACCTTTTTAGATAGACCTCAAAATTTAATAATACAAAACAGGCTGGGAATTTAGCTGATGAAAATTAAACTGCATGGGAGCGTGAAATTCCCAGTCTGCAGGTGCTACAAATAAACAATGAATGGGTACAAGTTGAACTGTACTCTGAAATGGCCACCCAGCTGTCCGTGCGCTACATAGATTGAATCAATTTCGCCTCTCTTAGAAGTATACAAATTGAGTTTATCCTTGAGGGCTGATTTTGTTCTGACTAAGAAAGCTCATTAAAGTAGGAATAGGGGAGCACAATAGGAAAGCTGTGGTGGCAAGCCGCCAAGACGTTCAACTGAAGTGTCTGTCTAAATCCGTGGCATTGCTGTTGAAGCGACAGGTGAGTGGGTGTCCGTGATACAGAGAAGCAGTGGCTGGCTGTGCTAGTGGTGGGGCAGCACAGGCTGTCAGGGAGCCCCTAACGTGGGCCTGTGACAGTGAACGCCCAATGAGAGGACAGATTTAGTAGAGCCAGATGATGGCTTAGGCTAGATACGAGCACTGCTAAGGAGGAGAGGAAAGAGGGCATAACTGAGGCTACGCGTTGTCGAAGGGGAACTATGATATTCAGTATAAATGTTCAGTAAATGATTCGAAGACGTAACTTCAGAAAATAGTTCCATGATCTACATACCATAAGTTGCTGAGGCTGATTTATCATCAAAACTGTTCATTGAAGTTATGTGATGACATTAAAGGCTTTTAAACACGTGCCCATAAACGGGAGGTAAGACTTTTATTTCCTCTTGAAGAAAGAACGGGATAATCATTTCTGATCGTCCGATATGCATTCGATTGGTAACAAACATTAGCAGGAGCGCACTCCCAGCGTTCATGTTATAAAACTATTCATCCCTACTTTTGTCGGTTTGTTCTATGCTCCAATTATTGATCCACACACCATATTCTACAACTATAATTGGATAATCCAATAGAATAATCGTATTGTGAGTACTTTTCAAGTGGTTCGGTTGAATTGTTTTGAAATTATTGAACATTTATTTTGGGCAGCATCTCTTTGAACAAACCTACGGGAATCAACCTCAACATTTCACTATAAGTCAACAATTTTTTGCACTACACCTGAATGAAAATCGGTGATTTGCGGGTTTATTTTCAGGGACAGTACAAAATATTTCAACGACTACCGCACATTCGCCCTTGGTGGAGTAGTAAAGTGCAAGGTAGCCGCAGTGGCGGAGTTGGGTCACAGTTTCCGCAGTCGGACAGGACCGATTTCCCTTGGCTTCAAAATCGTGCTCTTAAACGCCAGCATTGCTGCAATAAACAATTGTCAAAATAGGCCAGTGTGTTTTGTTGATAGAACGATCAGTCAAACGCGTGCGTTCATTAAAGAAGATAAAAATATCTCAGATCAGGAACTCCCCTGTACTCTATCGGAGAAATAAAGCCTTCTCAGCCACATTGAAGTTTAAGATGATAAAAAGTCGTTCCACTGGCTTCTAGAGCTATTAAAATGACAGCATGAATCGATAATCCAAGTGGCGCTTACAGTCATCACATACTAAATAATAACAGCAAGGTAAATTCACGATATTATTCATTCACACCCCGCAATGCGTGTGTATGCCATGTGTTGCTCATTTAAATCGTGTATTCTTGTAGGTATAAACTTTCAAAGAGTTCCGAGACTGCCGAGGTATGCCGCAACGGCCATTAGGAAGGTGGCACTGCGATAAATTAGATGCCGGTATCCTCACACAACAACGACGCTGCCAACCGTGTACAGCATTGGGCTATGGGTTACAGACGCTGACTTCACCCACTAGAGATAATTTTGTTTCGTTTGTGCTCTGCTATTTATGAACCTCACTAACCTTTTGTCCCTGTAAAACTGCAAAGTTCATGAGCATAACCTGAAAATTTAACGTGTCAGAAGGTAATTATTACCTTCGCCAAACACGTACAGGAATGACTATGTTGTCCCACGTGCGGAAGTGTTGGCCGAGGCTGCAACATTCCTGTATTAAGAGACACGTGAATGTGTGTGCACGTATTCGCTGCTGTTGCGCTGAACCCAAATCCAGTAGAATTTCAAGGTTCCAACGCCAATTTTGTTTTACGAGTCGCCCGAGTCACGCTTTTGACTTGCATTAAATTCGTAATTTCTATCATCGGTTGTCGCTGTCTGGATGTAAATGTTTATTACTCTTTCCTGACTCACAAACAGTGAGGTTGTTTGTGAGTCTTGCCGCTGGGGGGAGCATAAACAATGAAATGCAGGCGGTGGGTGCCAGTTGATGCTCACATAAACAGATCTCGTGCAAGGCGACCCAATGGTAAAGAAAGATTCAAGGAGAAATGGTCATCAAGGAACATCGCGATGCATGTCTCCTGTATAGACACTCAAAATATTTGTTATAAAAATAGTTATTTAATATAATTGCTGGAATCTCGTTTACTATCAAGATGTTTCTACAAGGAAATGAGTTTTGTTATAACCCCTCATTCATAAATAGTAACTTAAAATGTAAAATAAGTGACAAGTCTGTGGATTTTCGTGCAGCAGTCAATTACGTTAATATATTTTTGGTCTTTAATCAAACAAAATTCAGTGTAAACGTCATTCCGCAGCGCTTCAAGTAACTGCACCTGCACTGTTGAGATTTCAGATCACGGAAGATATTCGCTTCGCAGTAGTACATGCTCACCTACTGTCGGGGACGTGCTCGAGGGAAGCGCAACAGTATGATTAATAACAATAGCTCAATTATAGCATTGGAATCACTGCGAAATGCGCGGTAAATTATGCAAGGAATTTATGTATACAATGCGCATAGCATTGTTTTTTTGATTGTTTAAATAAATAACGTTACGTTGTGCAAGTCTGAAGCCACATTCAGAGATTGTTTACTGCAAAAGAGTAATTTTTTACTGTCAGTTAATGGAACGTCCTCGTCCCTCTGACAGCGCACCGGCGGGGCTCAGCCCCTAAGGGGGTGTTGCTCGAGACTTGTTTAATTGGCAAGCGCAGCCTATGGCACTGAGAGTGCTGTGAATGGTAGTAAGCCATGAAGGGAGAGAGGCTATGTGAAGGAAAGAAATTTACTTGTGGTAGCAGACACTTCCTGAACCTGCAAGAAAATGTTGTTTGTAATTTCTGCTTATGTAAAATGTATCTATAAAACAAATAACTTATAATTCACTCCATAAAGTCATAACGAACTTTTCATCAGTGCAAAATATGCCATGGCATTAACAAACTGAAATATATATATAACTAGAACAGACCAATATAAAACGATTAATTACCTGAAATGTTGCGACACTTCAACCCTTTTAATTACGTAACAAAAAATTATTAAATGCAAATAATGACAAGCCAGTCTATGCCATCGTGCAGGCGACATGCAAAAAAAAACACTCAAGCTCGTCGTTCGTGTAACAATGTTAGTAAGGTGAGGCCTCTCACAACTTGTATTGTTAGTCACATAGAACTTATTTGAGAGTAACTGAAACCCAGTCTCGCCCGTTCTGCGTTGACGGTGACTTGTTGACAGTAGAGAAGGTGTTGGACAGTGTTAACTAGTGAGGTTCAGCTCGGTGTCGATCCTCAACACTAAAAGTTCTGCTCAGAGACTTCATTGGATGAGGTTTCGAATGGGCTTGGGGACGAGGACAAGTGCTGTGTTGAGGTGCATTGGTGTTTATGACAGTAAGCTTGTGGTGTACCGAGTAGTCACGAGGGACTGCGACGCGAGCTTCAGAACATTGCCTTTCTCATCATGGTACTGTTGGTGAATCATATCAGCTGATTCTACATCATAGCATACATTGTCTAGTGTCTCAGCGAACCCACCTGTCCGGCCGTTGGTCTTGTGATCGGGGAAGTTTTCGGCCAGCCAGCTGTTGACGGTGGCTACATCTGTGGGGCGATGAGGGAACCAAAGGTACAGGGGAGGTATGGGAGTGGGTAAACAAGAGGGAAACAACCAACTAAGGAATAATTGACGGAAAAAAAATAACAGTAAAGATACAGGCCGACGAAACGAAGACAAGTCGCTTTCTTGTGTCCGACAATAATTTCTGACACGAAAAGAAAAAGGCGTACGGTTTATCTTACTTCACAATGAAAAGTGAATCTTTGGTAATGAAGCTCGACACAATTTGTTCAGGTATTCAATAAATAAAAATGACCGTGTTGTGTACAGTCGTTGACTAAAATTGACCACGAATGAGACACCAATGATCTCAGACGTACGAAATATCCAACGGTACAATAAACGTAAAAATCTCAATAACTTTTCTGATTTCGTATTTCATGCATATTTGAAAAGAGTTGATGAGGTACGAGTTTCTTTCATGTGTCGTTTCGTAGACCAAAACATAAACAAACAATTCTTCAAGTCAAACGAGCCATGAGGCAAAACAAGCCAGAAACAATCATTATAAGAAGAAATATGCAAAACAAAAATAAAATGATGTGGACTTCAGAAAGCATTGTTAACATGGGAACAGTTTGGTAAATACCTTGGATACGGTTTCCGGTCATTTGTATATACATGTATAAACATGCCTTCGAGACACTTTCGAGGAAAAACACATTGTTCATTACACGTCATAACAAGTAGAATATTGACATATTAAGGCAGCTGTTTGAGAAATGAGGTAAGAAATTGGGAAATATTGGTGAATATTTATTCAAGAGATATTAAGGCAGAATATCACTGAACACCCGTCTCAATAGGATGCATGGAAGGCATGAATGGAAGCGTGCTGAATCGATGGTGTGCAGAGAGATCCAAAGTGTTAATGTAATTATTGTGATGCGCTTGTCGAGTACGATTCATGACTAGTGTTTTTGCATTGCCCGCTCCTTGAATGTTAGAGGAGTTAGTCGCCTTAGCCGACAACGAAATGCATTATTAGGAACAAACTGTTGCCGAGGTTAGTATGCAAGCAGCTAATACGATGGGTACTGCGGCAACTCTTGAAAGTGGTAGAGAAACCAACTTACCTTGAGCGTTGACAAGAAGCTTAGTAAAAAGAAGACAAGACTAGGTCAAAATGGGACATTCATCTCTCATCACAGCGCTAAGAGAGAAAAAAGCAACAAAAGATTACCAGAGCGTTCATTAGTGAGGGCCATTCGCCATTCGTTATGATCTCAAGCAGGCTTCAGCGCGTCTCACCAAATAATAGAGTAATAATCAGGTATTAGCAGACATTACTAGGATCAGCAGCTTAGACTGGAGAATGTTTCACATGTTTCAGAGCTTCGTACCATCGAAAGCGCTTATCACAAGTCGACTCCACATCGATGTTTGAATGCATTGTTACGGAGAAGGTAAAATGGATTGCATCATCATTTCGTGCCATAGTCCCTATCATGAGAGAAGGACTCAGGTTCGGAATTAGAAGAATAATAGCAGCTTTGTACAATATCAGGCAAATCGGAGAAATTCCTGTCAACAGGAGTGGAAAATCCCGAGAGATGTTCCCATGTGGGACTTTCTATTGGAGATGATGGTTTAGACATCGTGGCTTCGTCCGCAATAGAAGGCAAAGACGAACTTCTGTTCAAGGAATAAAACTGCAATGAGGTGTCAGTCTTCATCGTCACCGAGAAGCTCTCACCGCTGCTGCTATTATTTCGCTTGAAAGTTCCGAGAGATCGCGTCCGATTGGGATCATGCTGTTGAGATCTTGAGGGAGATCGTCCACGCCTGAAATACTGGCAGCCAACATCAGCGCTGTCACTGAAGAAGTGCTTCATGATTCCATCAAATCGCGTAACATTGACATCTGGAGCAGTCAACTGTTCCAGCGGAGTTGTCTTTACTGTTAAAAGTTGACTGCCGTATTGATCAACCTCAGATTGTTCTGGACATACGTTACCTTCAGGTATCTCAACAACACCGGGATCCAAGTCAGTTACTGAAATTTCAGGAATTATTAAATTGATATTTGACGCATGCCCATTATCTGGTGCAGGTGAATGCACTTGGTAGTCTTTTTCATTTTTCCACACATCATCCTCTGACGTTGCTTGTTGATAAGCACCCTCATCTTCATCTCCACCTTCATCTTTCCACACATCGTCCTCTGACGTTGCTTTTTGATAAGCACCCTCATCTTCATCTCCACCTTCATCTTTCCACACATCGTCCTCTGACGTTGCTTGTTGATAAGATACAAGATCACTTCTCAATGTCCTTCTGAGTTTCCTTCTATTCTTGCCAAGCGATTTCCTTGACAAGCTTTTCCGTAGTGATGGCTTTGAACCTCTTCTTGTGAATGCACTAGGGGTACCTTCCCGACTACTGCTGGGTTTGCTTCCATCGCTGTTAGAATCAAACTTGTGATAAGACGCCTGCGATGAGCACGAAGCTTCTTCACTTAGTGTCTCAGACGAGCTGTGGTCGGAACTCCGACACATACCTAGGTATTCCTTCGCAATTGCGATGTTCTCTCTTAAACGACTGAAAGGATCGCTCGAGTAAGGACCGCCGGCGTTGGGGCTGGGGCTAACTTCGTGCACGGAATCGTTATCAGAATGCGACGGCGAGCGATTCAGGATGTCGGCGCTTTGAAAGGGAGAAATGCTTTTAAATGATCCCTTGAACGTTTGCGATCTTCTAATTTTACCGGGTTGTGCTGCGTTAACCGATTTTGCATCAAACGATCCAACCGAATAATCTGTTATCGAATGGCGGCGACTCTCGGTGTGATTAAATTCACCTAAAAGTGTTTCCGAAAATAAAGCATCGATTTTGTCGCTACTTAGATCCGCATTTGAAACGAGGTCGTCAAACGCTTCCAGTACGTTGCCTGAGAAATCCAACGATTGCTCTCTAGATAACCTCGATTTAGACATTCTTTGAGATATTTCAGAACTCGACTGTTGGAAGAACGCAGCAATTTCTTTTTTCTTCCTATCAGCCTGATCAGGAAGAATGACGGCTTCGTACTGGTTTGGAGCATATGTGGGCTTCGATGGTGTGGCACCTGATGGACTAGTACGCTTGCTCGAGGTCATGGACCACGGGAGCAACTTTGCTGATGACGACGAAAGCGTGCTATCAGTTGTTGTAGTTCCTTGATAAAATTCTAAACTCTGAGGTCTCTGTTTACCTGGACTTCTGGGTACAGAATTGAAAGGTATTGAGAGACGAACGTCTTGAATGATACCTTCTCTCGATTCTGTTGATTCGATGAGTTTAGAAATACGTGCATTTGAAGAATCTGTTGTAGCACGCCTTTTCTCAAAGCTTCCCGCAGTCACATCCTCGGTTGTTGTCGTGGCTCGTCTTTCAATCATCTCTAATTCTTTCTTTACTTTACCAGAATTTTTAGGCTGAAGTGGCCTGTTTTGAACAAAATTAGAACTAGTAAGAGACGTTTCATTAAACATTCGAACCCCTTTCTTCAAAACAGCAGATTTTGACCGTGAAAGGGGATTCTGAAATCCTGAAGTTGTGCATACTTTACTCGTGTCGAACTCAAAATTTTTAATGGTCGCGGAAAATGCATTGTTCCCATTTCTAAGAACAGCAGATTTAGAACGAGAGAGGGCACTCCCAAAACCGGACGTGACATTCTCGTCGGTTTCTTTAAGTTCGAAATTCTTCAAAGTTAAACGCACATTCCCAGATTTCGATCGAGCAATGCCACGAGTCGGTGGCGAATAAGCAACATCTTCTTCGGTGTCTTCAAATTTACTCACTTCTTTTCTCACCTTTTCCGAGAAAGTATGCACATCACCAACCCAGGGTATCTTTTCACCATCTTCATTCACCTGATTTTTTTCCCATAACTCAAACTGTTGTTTACTCATTTTTTTAACACGTTCGGTAACAATGTTCTTCTGCTGCTCATTTCCACCATTTGGAACAATTTCACCAAACTTTTGGAATTTACCCGTATTGATTTTTCCAACTGATTTTAAAGGCTTTAGGATATGTTGACCGTTTGCACTTTGACCATTAACGGTCAATTGACCATTGTTACTGAATACATGAGCTTTCTGACCATTAACGTTAGATTGACTATTGTTATTGAATGCAAGCGCTTTCTGAGCTGTTACAAATGCAGGTTTTCGGAAACCAGTAGCTCCATTTTTCTTAATGTTTTTAGAGTGGATACTATTTTTCTGTACATTATTCGCGTTAACCCTAGAGGGACTCAAAGAAGACGTCACGGCAAATTTATGAACGCCCGTTAAACTAGGCTTTCTGGTGAGAGTTTTATTTTTTGGCATTTCATCTATCGGGGAGAGCTGTGATTTTTCAGAAGCCATCAATTCCCACTTTTGCACGTTCAATTTACGAGTTGATTGCACTTGGAACGCCTTATTTTCTTGCAGTTGTGGCGCTAGCGGCTTTTGACCTTTCTCTGCACGATTGTGTTCGCTTTGAACAATTTTCTTGGCAGCAATTGCTTTCCCTTTAGCTTTTGATTTCTCTTTCACGGATATATCTTGATGTTGGGTTTTAGTATTTTCGACATTATCAATATTTTTCAGCACCTTTTTCACCAGCTGTCCAGTTTCATCAGCGACTTTTCCTTGTTTCCACGGTTTATTAGACGTTGTTACCTTTTCCGATGTATTCACAGCCTTTTCCCACACACTTCCTACCTTTGATGGCGTTCCCGATGTTTCACTACCTTCTAAATCATCAGACGAACCTGCTCCTTGTGGTCCTCCGGGTTGTTGTTGACTGAAGTCAATCCTTCCACCAAACGGAGGGATAACAGGCTTAGACGAAGGCAATGCACTAAGAGAAGCGTGTCGCTGTTGAGGTCCAGCACTGGCAAGGCCGCTTGGTCCATTTGCGGATCGATCGGCAGTGGTGGGTAGCGTAGGAGTCGAGGATACGGTATCAGGAGCACTGCCCCATCGGGATACAGTTGGGGAAGGGAAACGGTTGGCTTGAGCTGAAGGAGCTACCGACACCCCTGTGTTCATGAGACGATTTGAAGCATTAACTGTGCCCCACTTAGACTTGTTCTTCATCTGTGCCTCTAGTTGTTGTTGTTTTAGTTGTTGTTGGCGCATTTCCGTGGTCGGCAGCGGAGGAAGGACAAAATCACCTACTTTAGATGTATTAACAGACTCAGAGCTCTGCCATTTCTGACTTGATGACTGAATCGGAGGCAAATTTTTGTTCTGAGGTGGGAACGGGGCATTGCCGAGAGATTGAGCATTTGGCATCACTGGTGCAGGTGTCCAGCTGGGCATAGCAGGACTGATATTAAAGTTGAGCGACTGCCCACTTCCAAATTGTTTCTTGACCTGGCTACGTGACTGACGTTGATTTAACGACTCTGCAGTTGACAGAGTTGAACTCTTATGTGTTTCTGCTTCTAACACATTAGTTGCTCCTTCAACAGGTTTGAACTTGCGCGGCAATTCCGGGCTTTGTGAGGCGCACTTCAAAGAGTCTGGCCGAGCTGACGCATTGAACCTTGCGCTCGCATGATCCAATGATGCATGGCGTTGATACGGACGGGCCGGTTCAACTCTTCTATAAGCAGGCTTGGTCTCCTCGTCAACCACTGCTGTCGTCGACCCTATATTTTTTATGTTACGGCTCCAAATAGGGGTCGAAGTCGGCGCACTGAGTGGTTGTTCTTTATTAAGAAAAGGATAAACCGGGATTTTAGGTCCAGGTACCGCCATGGGTGTTGTTTTAGCGGCCGTCGGAAGTGTGTCCGTTGTGTAGAAAACTTCATCATCATTGACCTCTGTGTCGTAGTCACCAAAGTATCCATCCTCTTGGGCTCCTCCGCCTGCAGAACTCTGACTACCATTGCGCTCGGAACTAGAGACACTGCCACGGGGATTGGTTAAGTCTTCCCTTGATAGATGCCTCGTCAAGAAAGAGTTTACGAGGCCAGCCGCTTCTACGCTATCTTGTCGCTGGGGCCGCACGGGAGGCCTGTCCCGCACGTTGCTGCCTACCGCACTGCTCACAGGTCGCCACATCTTCTCCTCATTGTCAGAGGGCTGCGTGGCAAGCCCGTGCACGGGTGGTGTAGAGGGAGGAGTACTACTAGAGCAGCTCTGCTGTACAGCCTGGCTGAGGTTTACATGGGCACTCGTTGCACTGCCAACTGGCATGTTCGGGGGAGCTTTTTGTGTCTCTAAAGGAAGGCTTGGCCGCCAGGTGCTTTGTTGTTCGAAGCCTTGTTTACCCGTTTTCACCTGCTCGATGTTGGTCAGCTTCTCATCATGATTGAACAACACGTGTTCCATAGTTTTTTGTTGCTTCTTGATTTCTTGCTTTTTCAATTTTTCTTGTTTCCTTAAATCTTCTTGCTTTTTCATAACTTCTTTCCTTCTCAACTCCTCTAGCTTTTTTAATTCTTCTTGCTTCTTCAACTCTGCTTTCCTTTTTATTTCTTCTTGATGCTGCAATTCTTTCTGTTTTAAAATTCTTTCTGTCTCTCTAATTCTTCCTGCCTCTTTAATTCTTCCTGCCTCTTTAATTCTTCCTGCCTCTTTAATTCTTCCTGCCTCTTTAATTCTTCCTGCCTCTTTAATTCTTCCTGCCTCTTCATTTCATCTTGCCTCTTCATTTCATCTTGCCTCTTCATTTCATCTTGCCTCTTCAATTCTTCGTGCTTCTTCAATTCATTATACTTCTTCAATTCTTCGCGTTTCTTCAATTCTTCGCACCTCTTCGACTCTTCCTGTCTCTTCAATTCTTCTTCCAGCCTCATCAGTTCTTCTTGCCTCATCAGCTCTTCCTGCCTCATCAATTCTTCCTGCCTCATCAATTCTTCCTGCCTCATCAATTCTTCCTGCCTCATCAATTCTTCCTGCCTCATCAATTCTTCCTGCCTCATCAATTCTTCCTGCCTCGACAATTCTTCCTGCCTCGACAATTCTTCCTGCCTCGAGAATTCTTCCTGCCTCGACAATTCTTCCTGCCTCGACAATTCTTCCTGCCTCGACAATTCTTCCTGCCTCGACAATTCTTCCTGCCTCGACAATTCTTCCTGCCTCGACAATTCTTCCTGTTTTTCCTGCCTAATCAATTCTTCTCTTCTTTTCAATTCTCTTTGCCTCTTGAATTTTTTGTTTTCTAGCAATTCTTCTTGATTACTCAATTCTACCCGTTCCATCTCGTCTTGCACCCTCCGCTGTTCATATTGTTGAAATTCTTCATGTTGCTCATATTCTCTTTGCATTTTGTCTTCTTCATCTTCACGAACAAATATGTCTTGGTTCCACAGGTCCATTCGCTGTGTTGGAGCAACACCAATAATGCCATATGCAGGTTGGGGTTCTTCTTGCAATTCGCTTTTCCATTCGGTGTCAAATTCTCCTTCCTGGTCAGCAGTTTTTGCCTCGGTCTCTCGGCGAGAAACATTCGGAAACTCCTGTCTGACAGGAAGAACGACTTTAAACATCTTCCCTTCGACAGGTCCGTGAAGGGAAGGCTGATCACCTCCAACGGTATTTAACCTTCGGTATTGAGGCTTTCCAATACCAGCAATAGCTGTTTTTACTTCACCGGTGTCACTTAACTGCTTCTTAAAAGCGGCCTTCTTGACAGCGAGCTTCACAGCGTGACCAGGGTTTACAATCTTAGCAGAATCATTAGTTATTTGACTAACCATGCCAGGTAGAATTAATTCCTTCCTCCAATCATCCTCTGCAGTAATTCGGACACTGCTTGAGTCACCCCAAATAGCAGACTTTGGACGCTGGCATTTGCGTTCATCTGTGCCATGGGAGTCAATTTTCTTGACAATATCAGCAATGCTGGTCTTCCGACCCCTATGATATCTTTGGGGGGAAGAAGAGCTCCGCGCAGACGATTTTTCCGATGACAGTTTCTCTTCGAACTGGTTTTGAAGCTGACTGACATTATTCACTTTGAAAGTTTCAGTCACAGTTTTACTGATTTCAGATACAATCTTGTCACTAGTATCCTCTTCTTGAACATTAGTAGTTTCTTCTGACGTGTCATATTTATTAGCACTCGGAGTGGATCTAGATCTTGAGAGAACATTAGATTCAAAAGTGTCCGAGGACGTTATCTTGGTAAGAGAGGATGTCTTAGAAGGGTTTATTGGCAACGGTCGGGGCGGAGGCTGAGGAAACTCTCCCCGTTGAGGAAGAGGAGGAGCTGCTTCATCGGGTCGACAGTCGGGAACCGTAGGTCTGATGGCCAGAGACGTAGGGCGTCGTGGAAAGAAGGGCATCTGATCAACCAAAGCTTTGCGCGGGGGCAGAACAGGAGGAGATGCATCTTTCACCCGCGGAACTGCAGTGGCTGGCAGTTTCTTGAAGAGCTCTCTTCTACACTGAGCATTTTCACGTTTATCGACTTTCTCAAACAACTTGAAGTGGCTTTTGGCTTGGGAAGATTCTTGGTTGTGGAAGACACCTGGAAGCAATTTTTGCTTAACATGGAAAGGATCGTTTGATATTAAGGGCTTAAAGGAAAACATTTCTCCTTCATCGTCGTCTTCATCTTCGTCGTCTGAGTCATCATCGTCACCTTGATGAGGTACCCGCGGCGCGTTGGACATAAGTGGACTGATGGGACTGATTGTACCTGCAGAAAGAGTTTTGGCCATAAATTTGTTCTGAGGCGTCACAAAATCAATGGACCGCGAGTAAACCGGTCGGTTGAAAAAGCCAACAAATTGAGTTTCATTTGATAGTATATTATTTTGCCAGGTTTTCTTCATTTCGGAGACATTTCCCAAGGATACTGACTGGCTGCAGAAAGGCGCTTTATAAGGTCGAGGCTTCGAGTTGGTGACTTCAGAGTACATTTGCTGGCGTTGAAGGATGTGCGACGAAGGTTGCTTCTTCAAACTGACTGCTTCCTCTTTCGTCGTTTGACGTTCCATCTTTTTCTTGGCCAGTCTAATTTTCCATGGGAGATCCTTCTGATCTTTTTTCCGAGGAAGTTCTCGCTCGTAAGACAAAGGTTGTTGTTCCACAGGTATTTCAGGAACAAGTTGCACCTCTTCGGAACTTTCGTGGCACGTTTCACTTTCGCTCGGGTCTTCACTTTGTTGTTTCACTATTTCTTCTCGTGACTTGCATCGTCCGATTGCTTTACCCAAGAGAGATCGAGCTTCCTTGCGGCTGTTTCTTCTTTGTAAGCTTTCCGAATTCTGATCGTCGCAGAGAGCAACTCCGCTGTCCGTTATCTCACTTCGCCTATGCCTTTTCTGATTCACATTGAGCACAGTCCCTTTGGATGCATCCATGTCCACAGAGAATTGCAGCCCAGCAGTAACTACGCCAGGACTGCCTCCCGCCGACGACCCAAACGAAGACGATTGGTACAAGCCAGACTCTGACCTTTGTAGCTCGTTTGTAGCGAAGCCCCGACCGTCGTCGCTCTCGTATTCTTCCACTTCGTTATCACTTCCTCCATCCTCTTCTTGATCAACATTGCCTCCACGCGGTTCCTCATTTTCTCCCTGGCGGTCATCCGATTCCTCATCTTCTTGATCGGCTAGCACATCTCCTAATGAGTTTTGAAGGCGGCCGATCAAAGACACCAATTCCACATTTTCCGTTTCCTCATGACCGATCGCTATGTTTTGACTTTTCGACTTGGCCAACTTATTTTTCAGTTTGTTTAAAACATTATTTACTTCGAGCATAAAATCTGTATCGAACTCACCAGATTCGCGCGCATTAGCGGCTTCGTTGTCTTCGTAACGTGTATTATTTAGTTCTACTTTATCCTCCATTGTTGTTCGAATACCCGCCATGAAATCACTTAATTCACCGTGTTTGCGGCTAGAATCGTCACCAGACTCAGTACCAGAATCAATATAATCCTTCCCAGGTGCCACATAGTTAGCATCATAAGCAACATTCCTATTTTTCTCATTAGCGACAGAAACCGAAGAACCAGAAGGCGAGTCCAGGATCCACGAAGGGGAAGAAGAAGGCACAGGCGAGTTGTGTTGTAGCGAGTGCTGCAACTGGTCGTAAATGATTGGTTCGAGTAACTCACCCTGGGTGGACCGTAACGCACTACTTGATGACGACCCCCTGTGACTATCGCTTGCGTTCCCTCGCTTAGACGCGCCCTGTGACGCCGCAACGCCTGACTCGCTCACACCGCCTGCAGCAGGAGAAACAAACAAAAAGGTTAGAGGAATTAGCTACATAGCAGTGAAGCATGGCAGGGGACGACAACCTTTGTGACTCCCTGTACGATAACAGTGAAGCATGGCAGGGGACGACAACCTTTGTGACTCCCTGTACGATAACAGTGAAGCATGACAGGGGACGACAACCTTAGTGACTCCCTGTACGATAGCAGTGAAGCATGGCAGGGGACGACAACCTTTGTGACTCCCTGTACGATAGCAGTGAAGCATGGCAGGGGACGACAACCTTTGTGACTC
>SDVV010003039.1:0-21938 GCA_016164225.1 Gammarus roeselii | reverse complement strand
TCGGCTCTACTTTACACATTCAGTCCACTCACTTTCACTACCTCTCTTCCTCCTCCCACTCGTTTGTTGCCCTTCCACTTCTGCTCCACTCTTAATCTACCTCACACCAGCAGATGGTCAGAGACTCCTCCACCCTCCCCTCTCAACACCAGCACATCCAACAGCTCCTCCACCCTCCCCTCTCAACACCAGCACATCCAACAGCTCCCCCACCACTCTCCTTGATATCAGCACAAAATCCATCAGTGCTCTCTCCACCACTGCAGCACAGGCCATCCTTACCCATGTGTACATGTGGATATCTCGCTTCTTGAATAAACTGTTCCCGACCACCAACTCCTGCTCCATACACAGACCTATCAGGTTTTCTCCACTGTCATTTTTACCGGGAACGCCATACCTTCCTATCACATTCTCCACCACTACATCTCCAACTCTCGCATTAATGTCACCCAGTACAACTACTTTGAAATTACCTCCAAAACTCTCAATACACTCACTCAGGTCAGTCCAGAATTGCTCTCTCTCCTCTTCACTTCTCGCGCTGCCAGGTCCGTAGGCACTCACAAATGCCCATCTTTCTACGCCTAACGTAACTTTCACCCACACCTATCTTGAGCACACCTCCTTTCACTCGGTAACTCTACTAGCCTTGAGCACACCTCCTTCCATTCGGTAACGCTACTAGCCAACCGATCACTCAATATCAAAAATCACTCCTTCTCGTGCCCAACCTTCCTCAACACCAGACTTTCTTCCACTTACCACACCAAACTTACATTCTCCCTTACCTTCCAATTTCGTCTCACTCAGCGCCAACACATCAAACTTCCTCCGCACAAACATCTCGCCAATCTCTCTCCTCTTTACCTCATTCGTACTACAACCACGCACATTCAGCGACCCTAACGATAGGGTTCGGAGAGGCGTGAGCCTCACCTCCCCCCGCTCGTCTTGCCGTCTTTGAGGAAGGGTTTTACAGAGAACGGGATTCCTAGCCCCTTCGCTCCGCCCCTTTTAGTCGCCTTTTACGACACACAGGGGTTACGGTATCACGATTCTACTCCCGGCTACGGGTCGCCCTTTTAGTCGGGTTCTACGACACGCGGTGGATACGGTAGCAAGATTCTAAACGCCCCGGCTACAAAGCACCTAAACGCCCTGGCTACAAGGCATTAATTGATTTGCTGCAAGTTGATTTTTACCATTGATACGTTCTTCTTCAAACGTTACTGAATGTGATCTCTTCTCTATTCCTTAGGTGGCCTGAACCTGCGCTACTTCGTTGGCTACTTACTGATGCTGAGCATAATGTGCGTCATCATGCTGAAAGGCTGCATGGAGTTCTGGCTCGTCAACTGTGGTGTGTCCATCCCCCACGAAGGCATCTGGACGGGTGTGTGTCTCCCCAGGGCGAGAAAGTCTCGTCGTATTAGTGGTTTTAATATACGGTTGACGTCGTGTTTCATTTTCACATTGTATATGGGCAGAGACGTCGAAAATTACTGCTTCAACTCGTGAGGTGCGGGTGGTGCGATTGACGAGGAACTGTGTGGCTTCAAAAGTGGTACAGGGTATGTCGATTAGATTTTTGCAGCGAGAAAACCTGTGAGAAGTACCTTGCGAAGGGATTTGATGTGTTTTGGGTCATTATGGATCTGGAAAAGGCCTACGATAGGGTCGGCAGAGAAGTGGTGTTGCGTTTGTATGGAGTGGGTGGAAATGTGTTGAACGCGGTTCGGAGTTATTTTGTGGGCAGCAAAGCATGTTTCAGAGTGTGCAGCAAGGCGAGCGCTTTGTTTCCTGTGAAAGTGCGACAGGCGGGGCTGCATTGTCTCCCTGACTGTTAGTAGAGCTGTTGGTCGAGCAACTTGACTGAGTTGGCAGTTCAGTTAGTTACTGTTGCGGCGGATGATACGGCACTGATGGTAGATTTGGAGGCGAAGTTGTGTAGGCTAGTGTCGGAGTTTGGTAGTGTGTGAGAAGATGAAGCTGCGTGTAGACAACTAGCGGAAGCTGAGGTGAAATCGCGAGTGGAAGGAAGGGTGTTGAGTATTGGGCGCACTAAAAAGTTTAATGAGTTGCAAGACGTTGGGTGTGGAAACCAAGAGTGGGTTGCATGAGGGTGTAGTTGTTTCAACTATATTAGACGAGGCTGAGACTCGGAGGGGGCGAAAGTTAAAGAGAGAAGAAAGTTGAATGTTTTTGAGATAAAGGGTTTGAGCGGCTTCGCTGGAGCGGCGCTGAAAGATAAGATCAGTAACGACATTGTTTGAATTAGAATGAAGATTGTGAAGAAGTTAGGGGACTGAGTAGATTCACGTGATCTGAGATGGTTCGAGCACATGGTGAGGATGGATGATGGAAGATTGGTGAAAAATGTTATGAAAGCGGAGGTTAGTGGATGTGGTTCTGGAGGTAGACCGATGTTAAGGTGGATGGATGGCATGAAGCAGGGCGTCAGAAAGGACAAAAAGAATGGTGATAGCAATAGAACATGCAATGAATAGTCGTGAGTGGAGAATGGATGAGTTAGGCGCTCTCCGTGATAGGGTTTCCCCTACCCTTGCGTCTCGTTGTGGAACGGGATGGTCGTGGGTTGGCGAAGGCCCGGTTACTAAGACGCAGCATGGGTAAACCAGTTAACGTTGGCGGGCCCTGCTGCCGACACTGATCTTGGACCTCACTCGCGTTCCGAAAGTTGTGTTGCGGGTTCTCCTGGCCTGTCCCTTTAGCGCCTAAGGGCTAGGTTTGTTTGCATGAGAGTATATGAGAGGAATGTTAGGTGCGCCTGACCGTCGGCCAACATTCTTTCGGGGGTATCCGGCCAAATGTATCTGTCTGTGTGTAGCCTAACATGATGCTGACTGAAATTGGACTGAGAAAGTACGTGTGTAGCTCTTCTGCCAACTTATTCATTAGGTCAGATTCAAATGCAAGAGCTTTTTACAACACTTACAAATGAAATGACATTTCAATAACGAAATAATTCCGGTAATTAAGAGCATACTTTGACTACCGCATCTGTTTACACCTCTGACAGGTATAGGTTTGGCGGGCAGCTGCGAGCCATGGGTGCTGTGGATTGCGTGTAATGCGTTGCTGCACGTGGGCTGGGTCACGACACTCCTGGCCTGCCAGCTCTACCAGGTATGCTATGGAGGGCTTGGCAGCACAGCTGATGAGTAAATTCAGGGTGTTGTACGTCTGTGTTCGTTACAGTTAGCATTACGCAAGGACTAAGATTTGTTGCAGGTGCCCTAAAGAAATCTTAGGGGGGTTTAGGTAGACAGAATGTCTCCAGAGAGAGTACATTTATTCGCTCTTTCCATATATTAGACTGATGAAGGTCCAGTTAATCTCCTACACTAGTTATCTTGTTAAGTCTTTCGTGGTCATTTAGCGTCGCCTCCTCTTGCAGATTGTGTTTCTTGCAATGACCACCAATGAGCGAATGAACAGCTACAGATACCAACACTTTCAGGTAAGAAGTTTGTTTATGTCTGGTGCCGAAATGCCAGGGAATGAGGTTTGTTAACTACGGCGCAGGTTGCCGCCCAGTTTTTTATCCTGAGTTTTTAATAGAAGAAATATATACTTCTCGTAAACAGGAAATAATAACAGCTTTGCTATTGTTATTTATTATTAGTCTAATTCACATTGACATCAATTACATCAAGTTTTGACTTTGGTAGCGTCATAGGTTCTGCAGGTTAACCTTTTCTCTAATGTGTGACTGAAAAGGTGGAGTACGATTGTCGAATGGTTGGTGAGGCTACTGAACATCTTTTTGTGGTGGATGTGGTACCGATTGAGTGGCGCAGTGCCTGCATTGTCCCGCTGTATAAGGGCAAAGGAGATGAAAATGAATGCTGCAACTCGAGAGGTATCAGTTTGTTATGTGTGGTCGGCAAGTTGTATAGGGAAAGGATGTTCTAGCCCTTCATGGATTCGATAAAAAGCATACGAAAGGGTTGACAGGAAAGCGCTGTGGAGGGTGTTGCGTTTGTATGGAGTGGGCGGAAATGTGTTGAAGCGGTGCAGAGTTTCTATGTCGGCAGCCGAACATGTGTCAGAGTGGGAAGCGAGGTGAGTGATTGGTTCACAGTGAAAGTGGGTCTGAGACAAGGCTGGGTGATGTCTCCCTGGTTCTTTAATCTCTACATTGATGGAGTGGTCAGGGAGGTGAACGCGAGTGTGCTGGGTCGTGGCTTGGAGCTGTTGGAAGCGATTGTTAGCAGTCGTGCCTGTTGCTGTTGGCGGATGATACGACGCTGGTGGCGGATTCAGAGGAGAAGCTATGCAGGCTAGTGTCTGAGTTTGGTAGAGTGTGTGAGAGGAGGAAGCTTCGAGTGAACGTTGGTAAAAGTAAAGTAATGAGTTGCTCGATGACTGTTTATGCGAGCAGAATTAGTGTCCTCCTAAATGGAGAATTGTTGGAAGAAGTTCAGTGTTTTAATTATCTGGGTTCCCATGTGAAGAAGACCGAACTAGTAGAAACTGAGGTGAAGGACGGGTGTTGAGTGCGAGGTGCACTGAATAGTGTAATAAGCTGCAGGACGTTGTTGATGGAAGCAAAGAGAGGGTTGTGCGAAGGTATCGTTGTCCCAACTGTGCCATACGTAGCTGAGAGTTGGGAGGTGAGAGCCGAGGAGAAAGAAA
The DNA here is from genome assembly GCA_016164225.1 of Gammarus roeselii. Taxonomy (NCBI): domain Eukaryota; kingdom Metazoa; phylum Arthropoda; class Malacostraca; order Amphipoda; family Gammaridae; genus Gammarus; species Gammarus roeselii. The sequence continues at coordinate 17,276 of SDVV010003039.1, read as the reverse complement.
GGTTGAATGTTGTCGAGATGGAATGTTTGAGGAGCATGGCTGGAGTGTCGCTGAGAGACAGGTTCACTTACGTCGTGGTTCGAATCGGAACGGTGATGGTGAAGAAGTTGGAGGAAAGAGTTGATTCGCGTGTTCTGAGATGATTCGGACACATGGTGAGGATGGATGAAGGGAGATTGGTAAAAATGGTGAGGAAGGCGAAGCCGAGTGGCTGTAGGCCTAGAGGGAGACCGAAGTTTGAGTGGATGGTGTGATGCAGGCGTTAGGAAGGAGAGACTTGAATGTGGAGGTGGCGAGAGAGCGTGCAATGAATAGGCGTGAGTGGAGAATGGTTGAGTTATGAACCTTCCCAGGATGGGCTTTCCCGCCCTTGGCGCTGTAAGATTCTAGATAATTTCGGATACCATGGTGGATATGGTGGGGTAGCCTAGTTGGATACCATGGGGTAGTCAATATATTATTAATAATACGTACGTTTGCCTCGCTGGTTAGAACTACGTACCATACAATAATATGTACGTTTGCCCCACAGGTTAGAAACACGTACTTCTAAGTTAGGTTAAGTTGGGTAGGAAGCCAGCCAGCAAATATATACAGCTGCACAGCCAATATATCCAGCTGCACGCAACATAACGTCACGGAGCCACTACTCTGCCTTATCAAATTGAACCAGGGCGTATACCACAGTATACACTTTCATTTCTTACCACACGAAACGGGATGGCCGTGGGTGGGGGCAGGCGGTCATCATGGCGGGGGTAAACCAGTCACGGTGTCGAGCCCTGCTGCTGACTCGGACCGCACTCGTGACCCAGTGTGTGTTTTTATTCAACGGATTCAATTTTTAACATCTAATAGTTAGCATTTTCTGCCAAATAGCCTTGAAGGTTTGAGAAAAAAAACTGTGTTGTGGGGATTCTGGCCTGACCCTTTAGCGCAAAGGTCCAAGTTGTGTGAAGGTGTGTGATGCGCCTTTCCGTCGGCCACCCCCATCCTGGGGGGTTCGTCCTAGGGTCTGTGTATCTGTTTATGTGGCTATAAGAGTGGTTGGTGATGAGCTCATAATTTTTTTCTACGAGACAAGTCTGTGAGAAGCACCTTGCCAATGGGAAGGATGTGTTTTGGGCCTTTATGGATCGGGAAAAGTGCCGCGTTATGCTTGATAGAGAGGTGTTGTGGATGGTGGTGCGGTTGTATGGATTGAACGATTTCTTTTGCAAGAGCGGTCCGGAGTTTCTATTTGCAGCAAAGCGTGTGTTAGAGTAAGAAGCAAGAACCAAGATGAGTGCATTGTTCCCAGTGACAGTAACAGAAACAAGGTTGCGTAATGTCTTGATGGTTGTTCAATTTCTATGCGGTGAACGCGGGTGTATTGGATCGAGGTTTAGTGGTACAGATACAGACGCAAGGCAGAATGTTCCCCCAAAGTCGTTTGCCTTTTGCGGGTGATACAGCACTTATGGCTGAGTCGGAGAAGTTGTGTAAGCTAGTTTGGTGGTATGTGAGAGGAAGAAGCCGAGTGTAATTGTGCGTAAAATGAAAGTAATGTGATTTTGTAGGTGGATGTGGATGCCCGGCATAGGCCTTGAGGACGACCAAAGTTTAGATGGATGGATAGCGTGACTACGACTTGAAGGGGTAAAACAGTGCGAAGGTGACGAGAGAGTGTGCAATGGATTCGCGTGAGTGGAGAATGATTGTGTACGGATGTGTTTTGACGCAGCCCCAATGCTCTTCCCACCCTGATGTTTCGTCGAGAAACTGGATGGACGTGGAAGTGGGAGGAGCCGTCAGTTATGACACAGCAAGGGTAAACCTGTAAAAGCTGGCGGGCCCTGCTTCGGACATTAATCTCGGACGTCATTCCTGACCCGAAGTGTGTGTGTGTGTTACGGGGTTCTGGACGAACCCTTGTGCACTAAAAAAAAACTACGTTTTGGTATGCGTGTGAGTGCATCTAGCCGTCGCCGACCGCCCTTCTTGAAGATTTGGCTTTGCGTCAGTTTCAAAGATATTTTCTGTCTTTATTTTATTACCATGCATTCTTTTCCAACTTCTCCCGAAAAATAAATCCGTCGTCTAAATCTGCGTCTCAGACTGGCAAGAAGGGCGTGGCTAAGTCTCCGTTCAGTCGCGGAGCGTGGCTCAACTGCGTGGACTTGCTCAACATCCGCTGCTTCGGTTTGCTGCGACCATCACAAAAAGACTGGCGGCAAACGTTCTCTGTGGAACAAGCTACCAAGGAAGACGCTTGTCTTCTGGACGAAGAGAGGTCCGATGACAAGCAGCCTCTGGTGGGGGGTGGTGCGGATGACGTGTACGGCTTCGTCTGAACGGGGGACACCAGGAGACGAGAGTGCCGTGAGGAGTATAGGAGCTGCTGTAGCGAAGCGAGTGTTAGCTGCGAGTTCTTTCGTGTGATGACTGTGGACTAGTCCTGCCATGTTTATGGTGAGCAGCGAACCTGCTCAGACGGTGTCAGAGAGAGAGGGTTCCAGTCATCAAGGTCTTCTCCGTTTCATCTGAATGGTTTAGGCAGCTCCGATTAGTTTTCGGTCTGAGTACAAAAGTGTCCAACTCTCCATCTAAAAATGGATATAATACTGAACAAAGCTCTGCAAACACAAACCGCTGATGTTTGAACAAAATTCTTATTCTGAAGTGTTTGTTAGTGTGTGGATATGGAAACCTTTGTTTGCTACGAGCGCTTTGTACAGGTTAGCTCCTTCTCTATAGTTATGAAGACAAACAGGTCTAGGTTGTTTGTTCCTCCCTCGAATCATGCACATTTGGACTTGCTCGAAGCGGGGCCGAGTGAAGACGAAGCGTTAGGCGAAAAGAAAAGTTGTTTATTATCACGACTGAGTGCCAGCAAATTCTTTACATGTCGATGGTTTGAACTTAAATTTCGTAGGATCCTTTGTGATATTGCTTTTAGCAAGACTAGACAATTATTGTATTAGTTAAATTTTATCACAAGACATACTTTTTAATAAATAACGTACCCTGTTCACTATTCAAATGTAGCTAGCAGGTAATCAGAAGTGCTATGGCCTGGCTCGCAAATTGTAAGTTTGTGCCCTGTCCCCCCCCGCCCCTATGCATCTGTTAGGTTCACGGGCCGCATGGAGTCACGGGCCAACCGGGAGGGGTGAAGACCCTTATTTCCCTTCAGACTCTCCTCTTCTTCACCCTTCACTATCTCTTTTTTTTCTCCCCCATCATGACTTGTTTACCTCTTATTTACCTTATTTGCATCTTACGTTTTGTTCAAATTTCCTTCAACTTGTCTCAGACTCCTTCGTCACAACTCTCCCAATAGTCGTTGCGCACAAACACATACACACGCACGCACACACAGACTCGCACACTCAAACATACATATACCGGTTCTAACTATTATCCTTTCGGGTGGCAAATAACAGCAAAGTTGCGCTCTTTCTTCCATGCAACCTTTTTCTACGACTATCCCTTCTTCTTTCCATTTTTGCTGTTCTCATGCGTGAAATTCCCTACACCTAGTGTAGATCTCATGCATAAGATCCCCGTTTTCTGTCTCTTCTTCATCTTCCCCCTCAGCAGGTGCTGGAGCGTGTAGCCCGGCACCTTAAGGACTACTGCGGATCCTTGGGGCTCTGAAGCAAGGTTGGTAGTGTGTTATTCCTCCTTACCGCCATCCGGGGAGTGCTGGGACCATATGGCCTCAGCACCTTGGGATTTCCTGTACCTCCTGTGGCACCCATACATACCATAGACGTTCGCCGCGTAAAGGACTTTGACTTTGGACAGTAGTAAACCTAAATCGAACATTAAAAGATCAATAAAAACAAAGACTAACATGATGCAGCACTGTTTGCCGGTTTGACATTCGGCGCCAGAAGGACGAGGACTCCAGTGCGCTAGAAAGTCTCGTCATTCTAATCTGAAGCTTGATCTTGTGCTTGTTTCGCATTCGGCTGACCGTCAGTTTGTAAAACACAGTATTGATAGCATCGGCTCGACTAGATGAAACTCTTACCCCTTTTATAATACAGTAACCACTTTGTTTAAAATAGATGCTTACCGATACATTTTACTGTACCTTTGTATTTCTTGATTGGGATTATTGAGACGCTTCATTCTATGTACAGTTCCATTACTCTAAATTAAGTACGCTACTTATGATAGCGATTCAGACCCGGAGGTGCACTTGGTTTCTGCAACTGAGTTGCCACTGCTCTCGTGTGTAGCATTTCAGTATTGTTCTGAGTTAACAACTCCAAATAGTTTAGTCTTGGGCATTACTGCATTGTTAATAGTCTCATGATGTAGTGTTGTATAGGCTGTCACGGTTGTTTAAATATATCACTTCATTCCCTATCACACTACCTCTCTCAATGGTAGTAGCCGGCCCGTCGAATAATGAGATCAACTGGTGCCTCCTAGACAGTGGGAGAATCTAGTTAATGCTATAAACTACACAAAGACCTTCAGGCCTTGGCTTTTGAAATGTTTGATTAGTTAATAAACGGGAAAGTCCGTTGGTCCAATTACAGAGGGCGTTCCGAATCGGATGATGACAAACCTTCTGCCTGAATGTTTTGGTGCCGTTTTTGTCCTATTTTTTGAAATGTTGAGTTCACTGACACGGTCCTGGCATTATTGACCTCTTCCTAACCTTGATCGCCTTCTGCACTTCTGTTGAAGGGCCAGTTCCATTGGTCGTCAATTCGTCTGTCTGTAATATAGATCAATCTGTGTATTCAACATAGGTGAACATTATTGCCAGCTACTTCAAATTTTTTCTCCAGCAGGAATTTTCGAGCTTGAAATCAAATTTTCCAAGTTCCAAGTTACTGCAGTGAACCTTTTTTATCTGGTACTTCGATAATGCAAAGGCTCAGCATGACCATGTATCACGGAGAGTCTTTTGGATTGACCTCTCTCTCGTCACCACAACAGTAGCAGAGCTGTAACATGAGCTATGGTGTAGTGAGGCGTCAGTGTACCGTCACCACAGCAGCTGAGCTGTTTCATACCAGTGTCGTGACCAGGCAAGCGAGCAAATTGCTATATTGTCATATCAGGCCAGCATTGAACAATAGCTTGGATGTTCCAGATTTCAATCCGCTTTTTCAATTTTTTACATATCTTTTCATTATTAATAAAGAAAGATCTGTGCAAGTCGTGCGATGTTACATGCTAGATCATAGCGTAGTCTCCCGGGTTTTCTAATAAGACGAATAACTTCGTGTTTTGTTTTACATTTAGCGTGCCTATCTGAATTCATAATGATTTATCGTGTATGTTTGTACTGTTTATGTTTTTTTTTGTTATTTATTCTTCTGCATTTATTTTGTATATTATGTATATTTGGCTATTTGTAAAAATTATAGAAAGTTAGTTTAAGAGGAGCATTAATTTTTGATGTTACGCATTGCTGTCAACGGGTCTTCGTATAATGACGCGTTACACAATATTTTACAACACAAGTTATTGTGTTAAATAGACTCAACCAAAAGCATTATTGACATTTAAGAAGCATCCTTTCGTCTAACTGCCTAGTCGATCCTGTATTGATTTCAACTAGATGTTCTCTTCTACTCGTAAGAGCCATGTGGTTTGCATTGCGCTTCTGGTTTTGTTCAATGAATCCTGAAGAGAGAACATTACAGTGACGTTTATACGAGAAAATCTTTATAACATCCGTTGAACGTAGTTTTCGACCGATTTAGACCACTGTGTCTTTTAACCTTACTCGGGAATCTCGAAACATTCACGTTCCAGGACTGTCCTCGAGTTTTCAGGAAAAATGAATATTTGTCCGCTAGGCGGCGCGTGGCGTCTTGCGCCTATCGGTTTAAATGCAACAGAGGATCATGAGTCACATATGACGTACCGCGGGACAAGTCAATGTCGCTCTACAAACCCAACGTAATACAGCGGTTCCTCAGCGATATTTAGTTTCTTTTCCGTCGTAAGCGGATAACAGACCCAGCGCCCATACGGACGCTAGCAATGCGTGAGACTGAAATCCAACCTAAACAGTGGTTTACGGTCAGCATTGCACCCCTCATTGCACAATAACTTGATCGTGCAATACATTCCGCACATATTGGCATTATTTTATGTCTCGTGTGAAAATTACGGGAAACCATACCAATTATTTTCTCATGAACAAACATATGGTATGTCATGCGATGTGGCGGTGATTGAGGGCGTATATTTGGATCGTAACATCCCCCTTATACTTCAATTTCCTTTGTTTCAGTGACGATGTCCGCAATCACCTCGGCAACAGGCGAGCGATCGCGAGTCATCTGATGACCGCGTCACAGGCTCGCATTGTGCACAACGTTGACCTCCATACCGAGTGGTACGGCACTCCGGCTAATTCGCAAGGTCGCGTATACTGGCCAGCTGAGTGCAACATAGACCTAAGCCAGGGTAGCGCCACCAGGCATTCCTACCTCTGAGGCGTGCAGGAACAGATATCGCGCAACGAGCCAGCCTCCCGCAAAGGAACTCAACTCCGGGTTGAATGCGCACTTCGTGCCTACACCAAGCTGCCATAGAATCGGGGTCCTGAGGGAATCCGTTAGTGGCGCCAATCGTCCCCCCAAAGGCTCACTTCGTGACCAATAGGAGCAAGACCGCCTTTTTCTATCGACACATTCCGGCAGAAGTACGAAGGATCTCCAGCTCCGCGTTCCGGTCGCCCACACCCTGCGCGGCTATGTCCTCGATGTGTCCCTGACGGGTATTCTTGTTCGCATCCGTGGTTTCCTTAACGGATGATTGCGAGTTTCCCCGTCGTCACCGCAGGAGCGCTTCACCCCGCCCCAAGTCTTCAGGTGACTGCGGAAAGCAGGACCGCTGCCCTTCCCGTAAGTACTAACGCTCTTCCGGCGGCCCTCAGGTGTCGCCAAGCACACTGGCGCGAAGCCACGCCTTGGGTCAAACGCGTCCTGTCCAAAGGCCTCTTTTGCGGAAGGGCGCCGCAACTCCCCTCCTCTCGATCACACTGTCTCGCACCGACAACACGAGGGCATTATAAAACCCCTCGGGTTAGACTTCCTGCTGAACGGCGTAGTCACGGCAGGGCCCAGACAATCAGCTTTCGCATCTCGTATCTTTGCGGTCCCCAAGGCTTCGGGAAGGGATCACCTGTTGATCGACCTCTCAGAACTCAACAAATACATCCCGGTAACCGCGTTTGCGGGTCCAACTCGCAACGAATACGAGCAGTGCTGAAGTCCCCTCTCTAATTCACCAAGTTGGACTCAAAGGTAGTAGTGACCTAAGCATGCCGTGAGTCGAAACAATTCTGGAGACTGAGGATGATTTGTCGATGACTTGATGCAGCGCTGGCTGCTGGTTTGACGTTCGGTGCCAGAAGAACATTGACTCCAGTGCACTAGAAAGCCTTGACACTCTCTAATCTAATCTGGACACCAAGGTCGCTTTCCCGCACGTCCCAATTCATCCCAGGTTCCAAAGTTCCTAGCCTAGCCAACTTGCCCCACCAGCTATGGATAGATGCGGCCTTCTACATCAACGACTGACTGCTCCAGGCACCAACTACACATCACTGCCGGCGCACCACCCAGACGGCCTGCGATTTTCTCCTCAAGCTCGATTGCCACGTCCACCGGGGGAAGTCTATTATAGAACCCACCCAGCAGTTCGACTTCCTGGGGGTAACACTCAATGGAGAGGCCGGGTTCATCGCCTCGACCTCACAGCACATCGACCGTTGCAAGGACGTGGCCACTGAGATACTTCCCCGCAGAAATATCTTGCTTCGATAGCACCAGAGTTCCCTTGGCTTGATGTATTAACAAACACCTTACCTACGCCATGCTCACCACTTCCTCAACGGAGCGGTGCTAGCAGCACGATCCCTGCGCCTATCCCACAAGCCCAGCCACCTCGATAATCCCTACCCCCGCGTAGTACAGCACTGGAGCAGCGAGGCTTTCCTTCACTCCCACGTTCCGTTCGTAATGCCTCCACCGACGCACCTCCTGTGGATGGACGCATCGGGCGACGCGCGAGAGTTGTATGCTGCAGCGACCAGTAGCCTTACGGCCGCTGGTCGCCATTGGGATGCATTCTACTATTACGTCGATGGTATCGCTACCTATCGTACATGCGCTGCGGGCGCGAGCTCATTGGCAGAGTGTTGCCAGACAACAGGGCGGGGGGGGTAGCCATAGCGAATCGCTTGGGCTCCAACAAGGCCTCGGTGTTGCAGAAGTTCCGAGCACAGCTCTAAGATCCTCCAGCACAGTCACCTCTCTCTTCTCGCGACCTACCTTCCCGGATCACAGAACGTCTGAGCCGATCAGCTGTCACGCCTCCGCCAGTAGAAACGAAGCAGACGCGAACGCCTCGAGGCTTCGCCCGCCTCTCTACTCCGCGCGGGACTCACGCAAAATAGACCCCTTCGCGCATCCGGGAAACCACAACTTCTCGCTATTTGCAGCTCCGTTTTATCACCCACGAGCAGCTTTTGTGGTTTCCCTCCAATGCGACGGGAAGCAGTGAACGGACATATACCTTTTCCTTCCGTACACCCTGACCCTCCAAGTGCTCCACAAGCTCGAGACGTACCGCTACAGCGACGTCCTCGTGGTGCACGACCACACCAACACACTGCGGAGGCCTAAGGTCGTCGCATCCTTCAGCGACTTTTCGCTCGCCTTCGACGTGTCCCAGCGCGTCGAAGGCAGGGAGGTGCCTCTAACATCACAACCCTTCTCGACTTATCTAGCACTATATCTCTCATAACGGTGCTCACTATCAAATACAATAGATCGCTTGCAGAAACCCTGGCCAACACGCACAAGCAGTCCACACAACGCCAATACCAAGGCTTCTGGACACGTTTCCAGGCGTGTCCACGCGCCACGAAGGAGCAGTCCATCAACCAGTTCACCCTCTTTACGACGTCCCTGCACTCTGCCGGCAAGCAGAAGCAGCTTATTCCTCGTACAGCTTTGGCTTACAGGAATGCGCTTCATTTGCCTCTTTTTCATGGGTTTGGCGTCACGACCCGCGAGGTGATCTTCAAGGACTTGGCAAAGGCCCAGTTTCACGCATACCCAACACAAAGACGTTTCGTGCCGCAGTGGAAGCTGGAGCAGGTTTTCGACACGCTCACCTCTCCTCGCTCCAATACTCAAACTACGTCAGTATTAGCGCTCTTTTAGATAACTCCGTTTCTCACAGATGGGAAACAGGGTCTCTGAGAATGCAGCAATGTCCCGCGCGGGACTACACTTCTTCTAAAACCCTCCATGCGATGACAAGTTCCGGTACAAAACCAGATCCTCACCCACACGCCACAGCTTATCTCTATCGCCTCACTGCTGCCGGATGGCCGAGCACACAGCCTGGGCCCTATGACCGTACTCAAGCCTACGTAACACGATGGCCTTCGAACAATGACTTGTTTCTCATCGATCCTACTGCAGACAAAACACTCCAGACATCATCGGTGGGGCATTACATCTGGTCGTTTATCATTGAAGCCACGCCGCGTGCCTTCACTTAAGCTCACGACGCCATAAAATCAGCCTAATCTCTCGCTTAGACGAGTGGGGTCCCTCTCCAAGACCTCATTTTCAAGGAGTTCTGGATGTCGCTCCACGTGTTTAGGCACAAGTACCTATTTGCAGTGGAAAACACTAACCAACCTTGCGTCTCGCTGAGAACCAGGTGGATAGTCCCTCTCGCGTCAATGGTTTTTGACGTAACGCTAGCTAATGCCAGAAACTTTCGTACACATTATAGGGTATGTGTATGGATTATCTTACCATATCGTTCAGAAGTACTCGACGCTACGGCTTCGGGATAAGGACGTCGGATTCCTCAGTATATAATTACTTTATTCGACTCACTGTACGACATTATAGGGTATGTGTATGGATTATCTTACCATATCGTTCAGAAGTACTCGACGCTACGGCTTCGGGATAAGGACGTCGGATTCCTCAGTATATAATTACTTTATTCGACTCACTGTACGACATTATAGGGTATGTGTATGGATTATCTTACCATATCGTTCAGAAGTACTCGACGCTACGGCTTCGGGATAAGGACGTCGGATTCCTCAGTATATAATTACTTTATTCGACTCACTGTACGACATTATAGGGTATGTGTATGGATTATCTTACCATATCGTTCAGAAGTACTCGACGCTACGGCTTCGGGATAAGGACGTCGGATTCCTCAGTATATAATTACTTTATTCGACTCACTGTACGACATTATAGGGTATGTGTATGGATTATCTTACCATATCGTTCAGAAGTACTCGACGCTACGGCTTCGGGATAAGGACGTCGGATTCCTCAGTATATAATTACTTTATTCGACTCACTGTACGGCAAAGTTACCATATTAGCTATGGTACAGAGAACAGATACTTCAATATTGAGGATTCTCCTGCCACTACCTGGCTGTGCATTCACACTCATCCTAGAAGGCAGTATATATTGATGTACATAATTACAATTTAGGTGCTCAAACTCGAGGCCCGCATATTATTTGGCCGCTATGAGCTCGTATATTGGCTGTGGTAGGCACCAAGCAATACTCGTATTGGCCAATGATTAGTCATTTATACAATCGGGTTAGCATTTCCTTACACGGCAAGCTCTTCTTTGGGAACACCCAGTTTGAGATACAGCCGATCCATCCACCTTCTGTGCTCTTCTGGCATCGGCCAGCTTGCGCTACATGATGGTATTTTCTATGCAAACCATATGGCTCTTACGAGTGGTAGAGAATATAATTTTTGTTATCTCTATTCTCTCGATAAAATGCTATTTCTCTGTAATGAGTAAGAGCCATATGGGGCCTCCTTCTCCCCCCGCTATCTTAACTACGCACCAACGTGCATAATTACTATTTTCCTTACGGGAAGCAACTTCGCTAGACCTCATGAGTGATGGGGCAGCCCAGCTCACGCTTGTATAGGAAGGAAGGGGGCTGGGGGTTGCAGCCGGCAGATTACCGAGCGGTACCTGGAAGACATTTAGATCGATAGGCGTCAGACGCTACGCGCCGCCTAGCGGACTAAAGTTTCTTTTTCCTATAAAGTCGAGGACAGTTGAGGAACTTGAAAGTCTCGAGATTCCCGAATAAGGTTAAAAGACACAAAGGTCTAAATCGGTCGAAAACTACGTTCAACGGATGTTATCAAGAGTCTCGTCAAAACGTCAATGTAATGTTTTCTCTTCAGGATTCATTGAATAAAACCAGAAGAGCAATGCAAACCATTGTCTCTTACTCATTACAGAGAAATAGCTTTTTATTGAAAGAATCGAGATAACTAAAGTTATGCTTACTATACCTGATTCTATACTTGACGTTTGCCTTGCCGCTGTTACATTAATTCAACGGGGCTTGGATGGTTAGGTTCCTCGTTGATGAAGTTCTTCCCACTGACGAACGTACGCACAAATGATTGTCGTCAAATTACGTTGGTTTTTCGGGGTCTACATGAATCTGTGGCAAATTCTTCCATAAGACTAGTTCCGTATTGTTTATTTAACTGTGTTGTGATGGGGTAGTTGCGTTTATGAATTTCTGATAGTAGTCCTCATCTTTTGTTAAGATGGATAAGGCCATTGATACCGGCAACGGTTGTAAATTGATTCAATGCATCTTCAGTAACGGGTGTATAGGAGCAAAATCGAATAGACTTTGTGCGCAATAAGCAGTCTTTATCACAGAAAGGGTGAAATGATTCAATGTGTCTTCAGGAAGGGGATTGCAAAAGCAAAAAAAAAGATTGGATGGATTTAATGTCATAAGCAAGGTCATTACCGCAGAAAGGGTAAAATGATAGTTAGGTTTCTCTGTCATTACTACGATTCGTCATAGGCTAAGTGATTTATGTTCCGTACTCTCTAGGATCTTTGTTAGGGCGTGATTCTTTTATTGTCAGCATTGCATTGTCCGACTACTTTGCTGCAAATCGGCAATTAAAACTTTCTGTTCAGTTTGCCAATAGAGGTTACCAATCTAGACACAACGAGTGTAACGGCCAATGCAGGTCCGCAGCAAGTTAGAATGGCAGTTTCGGGTCCCTGCCAAGGTCCCATTGCGGACGGGTCTGTCCACTTGAACTCGAAGCAATAGCCGTTGGAGTTCTGAAGTATCACGGCAGTAACCGTGAATAGTTTACCGAAGTTCATATTTCAAAAACCAGGGCTGACGAAACCGATGTTGAAACCGGTTATATTACGATAAAATCAGCTCTAAGGTGTAAATTTTCGTCTGTATAATGATGAGCTCAGTGGGGTGAATTTCCGTTTAACCGTGGTTAAAGGAGTCTTAAACCTGCGATCTTTGCCCCTGTGTCTCTTCAATTGCGTCAAGCCTGTTGAAACAGGTACGACGCAATTGGGAAGACACCTTTGAGGTGTTGCAGTGTCGGGTCGACTGGAAGGCTGATGGCGATCGTCTGAAGTGCTCCGTCACCGAACCTTGATACTCTGACTAAGGTAAAACACGAGCGACCTTTTATCGAGTACACTAAGAGATGATCCGCAAGGTCACGCACACAACATGATGTGCAGAAGAACTCGTTCCAAGTAGTTACAATGCATTACCGATGCTTGTAAGCTGTAAAACTAGTCACAAAGTCTTATGTTATATTTATATATATACGTGTAGCAGGAAGGATTTTCAAGATAATTTTTAGTTTACATAACATCACTTCAGTGTGTCTTTTCAATTGAAGCACGCGTTACAATTTAGAAAACGTATTGTAAGGTTCGTGCCTTTGTCCTGTTTCAATAGAAATGTTTCCGTTAAGTCCTAGTCCAGCAAACTATTTTACTAACTTATCAATACGATTAAAGAAAAATAGTCACAAACGTTCTAATTGAGATTAGTCTCTCTACCTCGAGTATTCTTGGTAATGGTATTTCTTACATTTGTATCAACAAGAAGTATCTTATTTAGCTCTTTGACCACCTGTCGCGGAAGACGTGAACTTATGCCTTGCCTCACTTTAGAAACGACATTTGGTGCCTGACTGACATTGACTCCTGCGTACTAGAAAGCCTTGGCACTCGAATTTAATCACGTTCGGCGCTAGGAGGACATTGACTCCCTGGCGCTAGAAACCCCGGTCACTAATCTACCACTCTCTTGGTACTAAAAACTCCGGTCACTCTAAACTACCGCCAAGCCTTTGTCATTTCCTGTTTTATCTCTCGATTGTGGACAGTGCGTGTTAGCTCAATTCCTTGGTCCATTATTCCTTATATTTGCATGGCTTCTGGCAAGTCGACGCTACTACATTTCTAGTTAGAGGATCAAATCTCCCCTGGACATCTGTTGAGTTCACGAGCCGCACGGAGTCCGGCACAACCAAGTCGTAGAAACCCTTATATCTCTTCAGACTCTCATTTTTCATTTTCCTAAATTTCTCTCTCCCAATAGTCGTTCCACACCGGCTCTTCTTTCTGGTGGCTTATAAAAGCAAAGTTGCGCTCTTTCATGCAACCTTCTTATAAGACTCCTCTTTATTATCTGTCCGTTCTTGTTGTTCCCATGCGGGAGATTCCACCCACTTAGTATAGATCTCATGCATGGAGTCCCCGTTTCATGTCTGTTCATAATCTTACGCCTCAGCAGGTGTTAGGACGTAAGATTATTAGTAGACAGGCATTTAAGGATGACCTCTAATCTCTGGGGCTCTGAAGCAAGGTAGGTTGAGCGAGAATACTCCTTGCTGCTACCCAGGGAGTGCTGGAAACCATTTCAATTATTCAACTTTGGAGTTCTTGTACCATCTTTGACACCCGTGCATACATTTGGTATTCGCAACTTGAAGGACATTACTCTTATACTGTAGCAAATCCAATCACTCCACTCTGAAACTTGTCTTTAGCTTGATGCAGCACTAGTTGCTGGGTTGACGTTCGGAGCCAGAAGGACGCGAATCCAGCGCGGTAGAGATTCATCACTTTGATCTAATCTAAGTGGATGACAGCATGACTTGAATGATAATGGAATCTCGTGCCAGCGTTGTCATTCCTTAACACCGAATAAGTACTGTGTTAACGTCACTAACTGTGTATGATGTTAATAAGTGCTGTGTCATCGTCACTAACTGTGTATGATGTTTATTTGTTTGCTTTTGTCCTGTGATTCTATGAACAATTTGCCTGATGTTTGTTAAACATTTTTTTTAATAGCCGGTATCAATTTTTCTAGATATGTGCAGAAACTAAAGAAAACTCATTTATGGTTAGTTTATTTCAAACTAAAAAAAGAAATAAAACCAGGATTTGAATTTTTGACGCGATAGTACATGTTGACAGATTTTTGATGAATTTGGGCCATTACATTTCTATCATGTTCCAATTCATGTCGAATAATGAGTTGATTTTTCCGGTTGAACTTGAATCATCTTTTGCCATCATACAACTCTCGCTCATGGTATGGGTTCATAAATCTCTAATCTGTACGATCAGACGCTATGATTGCACTATCTTTTTGCGCTTCCGTTGTTGGTTGTTGTTTCCCCCACTACTCGAGACGTCTTACCAGCTTTCAATTTAAGCTTCTTCTCGACAAAGGCAGTATCGTTCCAGCTCCAGTAACCAGCGGCTCAAGCTGGACTGATGTTCATACTTCATATCTGCAATAAGGCGGATAATAATACTAAGATACTGCACTCTGCAGACAGCTTGTCAAAACTTACCTGAAATTAACCTAATTCTCGTCAGGCAGGCCTAAATAGTGGCATTCGCTCGGAGCCGAGCTTCTTCTTACTCGCATTTATGCCTATTCCAAATGTATATAGTTAGATAAGGGAGCTGTAGATGGAGATTGTTTTTTACTCCCGTTATTACCATTGTGATCTCAACCCTGTCATTGGCTGCTGCTGTTGTGCGATCATACGGAGGTACAAATTAGCCCCTTCTTGTATGTCTGCATATGGCCCCGCCGTGCCAAGTGATTGGCAGTAGCTACTAGCCTACGGTGCTGCATGCCGTGAGTTGGGCCTCGGCGGGGACAGGATGAGGTTAGGGGCCGATCCGCTCTTTGTCAGACAAACTTAAGCCTCCCTCCAAAAATAAAGGGAACTGTTCTAAGTCTATTCATGCATACATAGAGGTCGGTGTAGGCCTACCGACGTTTCCCCGTGTAGTTGGAGATTGGATTAGTGTTTGATCACTATGTCACTATATTGTCAGTTGCCAATCCAAAATCTCCAGATTATATGGTGCATTGCACTCGGTCCTTGCTGGTGTGTTGGGAAGTTGTGAGGCCACCAAGGTGAATAACACAGCGCGGTGTGAAGCTCCCAAGGCCTTGGTTCCAAACTGCCGCACCAGTGACTCATTGTTGCTGGCCGTACTCTTCTATAACTCTAGTGCGCTCTTTGTCCAGTTGATAACAATGACACCATTAACGGTGAACGCGAGCCGGGCATTTGTTGTAACGTTCTCCTGAACTTGAGTACCCATGTATTTCAGCCTCCCTGACCTATTTGTTTGAGGTTCAAACGGGTGCGTTAATCTTTCGGCGTGGCACCCGTGAAGATCTTTGACATTCGACGCATGAAGGCATTTGATTCCACGCATTAGTTGCACCCTGTCAGTCTCTTGAAACTAATTTTATCTCACTGACTTTATGAACAGTTTCTCTAAACCAGCGTACGTATATCAGTAGAAAGCTCCTTATGACCACAAAAAGTTAGCTACAGTAATGTTGACTCCGACTTCGGAGTGAACTGCTTGGTTTCAGAGTTACGTGTGGTAACGCTGCATCTTGACTCCAGATCCTGGGAAAACGAGCGTCACGCTCTTTAATTTGGTGCTCAACTTTTCTTCCACAGAGGCTGGAAATTGAGTTTTAGTTTTCGCCGCTAGGTGGCGTTGTAGAATTGTTTCTGTTAACTTTTCTATAATCTGATGAATCTTCCTGCCTGGGAACGGTTGTGATTCCTACTGAAAACGAGTATCACGCTCTTCAATTTGGTGTTCAACTTTTCTTCCACAGAGGCTGGAAATTGAGGATTTAATTTTCGCCGCTAGGTGGCGCTGTAAAATTGTTTCTGCCACCAGATGGTGCTGTGATGCGTAATCGAAGTTTGGTGTCTAAGACTACCACCGGCATTCTGACGAGGCTGTCCCCAGGCCATCGAGCATATTATTGCCACTGCATTTCTTGGAGTCAACACCTCATAAGCAGTTGAGCGCCGAGTACAAGTTTTTCACGATTAGTTGCAAGATTTGGGCGGCGCGACCGGGACTGATGTAGCTACCTTTGGGGTGTACTTGCCCGCTCTGGTCTGCGTACCCATTCTGAAATAAAGAGCTGTGATAGCTGCGACCCGCGGTGAATCTGAAGACCCAGGGGCACCACCTCCTGTACTGTAACTATTGTGAGTAAATAAAACAAACCTCTAAACCTTGGAGATTTGCAAGACCTTCTTCTGTAGCTCCACTAATCTAGTCTGGCGGTTCCGTTATCAAAATTTTCTTAAGTCTGCCCCGCAATGATCATAGCCCAACTTGGGCTCAAAAATTTTCAGTAAAATATTTTAGGGCTGAGCTGCACCTCTCTTTTATCCGGGATAGAACCCCGACTGGACTCTTCCATCATCAAGATTGTTACCACAAGCAGTTTAGACCCATCCAAGATCAACATTGAAAATTTGGAACCCTCTGTCCCCATCGGGCTCAGTAGGATAGAACCTATCGGTCACTCCTATGAAGTGAATTAGTTTAGAAGACTTAGTTGAAAACCTAGTGCTGGGCACCTCCTCGATATTAGGCAACAAATTCTCTGCTTTACTAGATTTCAACGAAGTTGTCGTTGAACGGCAAAAAAATATTTCGCAACTCACGGAGATACTGGGTGGACAAACTCTGGTTTCACTTGACACCTTATGGCCGATTCGCTACGACAAACAAACGCTACCTATTATACGTCCTAAGAAACTTCTGTGCTCGCTTGGGGTGGATGGATGATTATTCATTTTATAGATCATTAACACTTTATTTTAGTATTTTATTATTTCTTCTTGCATGGGCTCTATTATTTTTCTCTGCCCTTTTTTCATGGTGATAAATTTTGCATTGGTTATTTTATTATATGCATCGAGGTTGGTTGAGACAAGGTGACCCAGGGAGAGGAGGTACTCGTGGGATCCGTGGGACTCGAGGACCCGGGTTTTCGGGAACCCGGGGGACTTGGGAGACCGGGTGGATTTGGGGTGGTCCACTTGGATCTTTCTGGGGCCCTTTGGGACA
>SDVV010003038.1:0-21938 GCA_016164225.1 Gammarus roeselii | reverse complement strand
CCCGCCCTCCCCCGTTTCTGCGCGCACCCCCGTACGCTCGGTGAGTCAAGGTTGCATGCATCGCGTCCTACCCCGCCCCCGCTAATTAACCCCTATCTATTCCTTCACATTTGCGTTTTGCTCCGGTATTAACTACTACTATCACGAGCTTAGGGATGCAGTAATATCAAAATGCTTGACTATCACAAGCGTAGGGAAGCAGTGATGCCAAACAGTTTTACTGTCACAAGATCAGGGAAACAGTAATACCTCTAGGCTTGCTTATCAAAAGCTTAGGGAAGCAGTGAAACCAAACAGCTTGACTATCACAAGCTTAGGGGAGCAGTAATACCTAACAGCTTGACTATCTCAAGCTGAAGGAAGCAGTTATACCACAAATCTTGACTAGTACAAGCCGCCTAGGGAAGCAGTAATATTCAACAGCTTGAGTTCACAAGCTCAGGGAAGCAGTAATACCTAACAGCTTGACTATCACAAGCTTAGAAAAGCATTAATACCTAAGAGCTAGGCTACCAGAAGCTAGTAGAAGCAGTAATACCAAACAGCCTGACTATTACCAACACAAGGAAGCAGTAATACCAAACAGCTTGACTATCACAAGCTTCGGGATGCAGTATTACCAAACAGCTCGATGGTCACAAGCTCAAGGAAGCAGTAATGCCTAACAGCTTGACTATCACAAGCTTAAAAAAGCAGTAATACCTAACAGCTTGGCTATCACAAGCTTGTAGAAGCAGTAATACCAAACAGATTGACTATCACAAACACAAGGGAGCAGTAATACCAAACAGCTTGACTATCACAAGCTTAGGGAAGCAGTAAAACTTACCAGCTTGACTATCATAAGCTTTGGGGAGCAGTAATACCTAACAGCTTGACTATCACAAACTCAGGTGAAAAGTAATGCCTAACAGCTTGCCTATCAAAAGCTTGGAGAAGCAGTAATACCAAACAGCTTGACTATCACAAGCTTAGGGAAGCAGTAATACCTAACAGCTTAACTATCACAGGCTTAGGGAAGCATTAATACCAATCAGCTTGGCCATCAAAAGCCTAGGGACACAGTAATATCAAACACCTTGACCCCCACAAGCCTAGGGAAGCGGTAATTTCAAACAGCTTGACTATAACGAGCTTGGAGAAGCAGTAATACCAAACAACTTGACTATCACAAGCTTAGGGAAAGAGTAATACCAAACAGCTTGACTATCACGAGCTTAGGGAAGAATAGGGAAGGGAAGGGAAGGGAAGCAGTAACACCTATCATATTGACTATCACAGGCTTGAAGAAGCAGCAATATCGAAAAGCTTGACTACAACAAGCTTAGGGAAGCAGTATTACCATTCAGCTCGACTATCCCAAGCTTAAGGAAGCAATGATACCAAACAGCTTGATAATCACAAGCTTAGGGAAGCAGTTATACCAAACAGCTTGACCATCACAAGATTGGAGAACCATTAAAACTAATCTGTTTTTCGATCACAAGCTTGGAGAAGCAGTAATACCGAACAGCTTGACTATCACCAACTTAAAATGAAGTAATTACTAACAGTTTGACTATTACAAGCTTGGAGAAGCAATAATTCCGAACAGCTTCACTATTACAAGCTTAGGGAAGCAGTGATACCAAACAGCTTGACAATTACAAGCCGAGGGAAGCAGTAATATCAAACAGCTTGACTAACTTAGGCTTAGGGAAGCAGTTATGTCAAACAGCTTGACTATCACAAGCCTAGGAAAGCAGTATTACCTAACAGCTTGACTATCACAAGCTGACATCACATGCTTGGAGAAGTAGTTATACCTAACAGCTTGACAATCACAAGGTTGGAAAAGCAGTAAAACCAAACAGCTTGACTATCACAAGCTTAAGGAGCAGTATTATCAAACAGCTTGGCTATCACAAGCTTAAGGAGCAGTATTATCAAACAGCTTGACTATCACTCGCATGGAGAAGAAGTAATACCAAACAGCTTGACTATCACGAGCCGAAGGAAGCAGTAATGCCAAGCTGATTGACTAACACAAGCTTAGGGAAGTAGTTATGTCAAACAGATTTACTATCACAAGCCTAGGAAAGCAGTAATACATAACAGTTTGACTATCATAAGCTTGGAGAAGCAGAAATGTGAAACAGCTTTGATATCACGAGCTTAGGGGAGCAGTAATGCGAAACACCTCGACTATCAAGGGCTTAGGAAAGCAGTAAGACCAATCAGCTTGACTATCACAATCTTAGGGAAGCATTAATAACTAACAGCTTGACTATCACGAGATGGAGAAGCAGTAATGCCAACTAGCTTGACTATCACAAACTTAGAAAAGCAATAATACCTAACAGCTTGACTATCGCAAGCTTGGAGAAGCAATAAAACTAAACAACTTCACCTTTACAAGCCTAGGGAAGGAGTTATACCTAAGAGGTTTACTATAACAAGCTTGGAGAGCAGTAATACCAAACAGCTGGACTGTCACAGTCGTAGGGAAGCAGTGATACCTATCAGCTTGACTATCACATGCATGGAGGAGCAGTAATACCGAACAGCTTGACTATCACAAACTTAAAAAAGCAATAATACCTAACAGCTTGACTATCGCAAGCTTGAAGAAGCAGTGAAACCAAACAGCTTGACCTTCATAAGCCTAGGGAAGCAGTAATACCTAACAGCTTGACTATCAGAAGCTTGGGGAAGCAGTAATACCAACAGCTTGACTATCACAAGCTTAGGGAAGCAATAATACCTAACAGCTTGACTATCACAAGCTTGGATAAGCAGTAATACCAAACAGCTTGACTATCACAAGCATAGTGAAGCAGTAATATCAAACAGTTTGACAATCACAAGCTTGAAGATGCAGTGATACCAAACAGGTTGACTTTCACGAGCTTAAGGAAGCAGTTATACCAAACAGCTTGACTAACAAAAGAATTGGGAAGCAATTATCCCAAACAGGTTGACTATCACAAACTTAGGAAAGCATTAATAGCAAACAGCTTGACTATCACAAGCTTAGGGAAGCGGTATTACCAATCAGCTTGACCATCACATGCTTGGGGAATCAGTAATACCAATTTGCTTGACAATCACAAGCATGGAGAAGCAGTAATGCCAAACAGCTTGAGTATCACAAACTTAGAAAAGCGAGAATACCTAACAGTTTGACTATCACAATCTTGGAGAAGCAATAAAACCTAACAGCTTGACATTCACAAGCCTAGGGAAGCATTGATAACTAACAGCTTGACTATAACAAACATGGAGATGCAGCAATAACAAACAACTTGACTGTCACGAGCTTAGGGAAGCAGTATTACCTAACAGCATGACTATCACAAGCATAGGAGAGGAGAAATATCTTACAGCTTGACTATCACAAGCTTGGAGAAGCAGTAATACCAAACGGCTTGACTATCACAAGCTTGAAGAAGCAGTAACACCAAACAGCATGACCATCACAAGCCTGGAAAAACATTAATATCAAACAGCTTCACTATCACAAGCTTGGAGAAGCAGTAATACCAAACAACTTGACTATCACAAGCTTAGAAAGCAATAATACCCAACAGCTTGACTATCGCAAGCTTGAAGAAGCAGTGAAACCAAACAGCTTGACGATCACAATCATAGGGAAGCAATAATACCAAACCGCTTGACTATCACAAGCTTGGGGAAGCAGTAATACCTAACAGATTGATTATCACAAGCTTGGAGAAGTAGTAATACCAAACAGATTCACTATCAGAAGCTTAGGGAAGTAGTCATACCTAACAGCTCGACTATCAAAAGCTTGGAGAAGCAGTAATACCCAAGAGCTGGACTATCACAAGCTTAGGGAAGCAGTAATACCTATCAGCTTAACTATCACATGCTTGGAGGAGCAGTATTAGCAAAGAGCTATCACACCCTTTGGGAAGCAGTAATACCTAACAGCTCGACTATAACTAGCAAGGAAAAGCAGTAACACCAAACAGCTTGACCATCACAAGCCTATGGAAGCAGAAATATCATTCAGCTCGACTACCACAAGCTCGGAGAAGCAGTAATTCCAACCAGTTTGACTATCACAAGCTCTGGAACGCTGTAATACCAAACAGCTTGACTATCACATGCTTAGGGAAGCAGTAATATCAAACAGCTTGACTATCATAAGCTTGGAGAAGCAGTGATACCAAACAGGTTGACTTTCACGAATATAGGAGAGCAGTTATACCAAACAGCTTGACTAACACAAGAATTAGGAAGCAGTTATACCAAACACAAACCTAGGGAAGCAGTAATATCAAACAGCTTGACTATCGCAAGCTTAGGGAAGCGGTATTACCAATCAGCTTGACCATCACATGCTTGGAGAATCAGTAATACCAATTTGCTTGAGTATCACAAGTTGGAAGAGCAGTAATACTAAACACCTTGCTTATCACAAGCTTGAGCAGCAGTAATATCAAACAGCTTGACTATCACAAGCTTGAAGAAGTACCAATGTCAAACAGCTTGACTGTCACAAACTTTGAAAAGCAATAATACCTAACAGCTTGACTATCGCAATCTTGGAAAAGAAATAAAACCAAACAGCTTGACTATCACAAGCTTGGTGGAGCAGTAATACCAAACAGCTTGACTATCACAACCTTTAAGAAGCAGTAACACTAAACAGCTTGACTATCACAAGCTTAGGAAAACAATAATATCAAACAGCTTCACTATCACAGGCTTGGAGAAGCAGTAATACCAAACCGCTTGGCTATCACAAGCTTAGGAAGCAGCATTATCAAACAGCTTGACTATCACATGCTTGGAGAAGCAGTAATACCAAACAGCTCTACAATCAAAAGCTTAGAGGAGCAGTAATATCGAACAGCTTGACTATCACAAACTTGGAGAATCAGTAATACCAAACAGCTTGACTATCACAAACTAAGAAAAGCAATAATGCCTTACTGGTTGACTATTGCAATCTTGGAGAAGAAATGAAACCCAACAGCTTGACATTCACAAGCCTAGGGAAGAAGTAATACTTAACAGCTTAACTATCACATGCATGGAGATGAAGCAATACCAAACAGTTTGACTATCACAAGCTTAGGGAAACAGTAATACCTAACAGCTTTACTATCACAAGCATAGGAAAGCAGTAATACCTAACAGCTTGACTATCACAAACTTGAAGGAGCAGTAATACCAAACAGCTTGACTATCACAAGCTTGAAGAAGCAGTAACACCAAACAGTTTGACAATCACAAGCTTAGGAAAACAGTAATATCAAACAGCTTCACTATCACAAGCTTGCAGAAGCAGTAATACCAAACTGCTTGGCTATCACAAGATTAGGGAACAGTATTTTCAAACAGCTTGACTATCACAAGCTTGGAAAAGCAGTAATACCAAACAGCTCTACCATCACAAACTTAGAAAAGCAATAATACCTAACAGCTTGACTATCGTAAGCTTGGAGAAGCAATAAAACCAAACAGCTTCACCCTCACAAGCGCCTAGGGAAGGAGTTATACATAAGAGCTTTACTATAACAAGCTTGGAGAAATAGTAATACCAAATAGCTGGACTATCACAGTCATAGGGAAGCAGTGATACTTATTAGCTTGACTATCACGTGCTTGGAGGAGCAGTAATACCGAACAGCTTGACTATCACAAACTTAAAAGAGCAATAATACCTGACAGCTTAACTATCGCAAGCTTGAAGAAGCAGTTAAACCAAACAGCTTGACCTTCACAAGCCTAGGGAAGCAGTAATACCTAACAGCTTGACTATCAGAAGCTTGGAGAAGCAGTAATACCAACAGCTTGACTATCACAAGCTTAGGGAAGCAATAATACCTAACAGCTTGACTATTACAAGCTTGGAGAAGCAGTGATACCAAACAGGTTGACTTTCACGAGCTTAAGGAAGCAGTTATACCAAAAAGGTTGACTAACACAAGAATTGGGAAGCAATTATCCCAAGCAGCTTGACGATCACAAGCTTAGGGAAGCGTTAATAGCAAACAGCTTGGCAATCACAAGCTTAGGTAAGCGGTATTACCAATCAGCTTGACCATCACATGCTTGAGGAATCAGTAATACCAATTTGATTGACAATCACAAGCATGGAGAAGCAGCAATGCCAAACAGCTTGACTATCACAAACTTAGAAAAGCGATAATACCTAACAGTTTGACTATCACAATCTTGGAGAAGCAATAAAACCTAACAGCTTGACCTTCACAAGCCTAGGGAAGCATTAATAACTAACAGCTTGACTATAACAAACATGGAGATGCAGCAATACCAACAGCTTGACTTTCACGAGCTTAGGGAAGCAGTATTACCTAACAGCTTGACTATCACAAGCATAGGAGAGAAGGAATACCTGACAGCTTGACTATCACAAGCTTGGAGAAGCAGTAATACCAAACGGCTTGACTATCACAAGCTTGGGGCAGCAGTAATACCTAACAGATTAATTATCACAAGCTTGGAGAAGTAGTAATACCAAACAGATTCACTATCAGAATCTCAGGGAAGTAGTCATACCTAACAGCTCGACTATCAAAAGCTTGGAGAAGCAGTAATACCCAAGAGCTGGACTATCACAAGCTTAGGGAAGCAGTATTACCTATCAGCTTAACTATCACATGCTTGGAGGAGCAGTATTAGCAAACAGCTATCACACCCTTAGGGAAGCAGTAATACCTAACAGCTCGACTATAACTAGCAAGGAAAAGCAGTAACACCAAACAGCTTGACTATCAAAAGCCTATGGAAGCAGTAATATCATACAGCTCGACTACCACAAGCTCGGAGAAGCAGTAATTCCAAACAGCTTGACTATCACAAGCTCTGGAACGCTGTAATACGAAACAGCTTGACTATCACATGCTTAGGGAAGCAGTAATATCAAACAGCTTGACTATCACAAGCTTGGAGAAGCAGTGATACCAAACAGGTTGACTTTCACGAATTTAGGAGAGCAGTTATACCAAACAGCTTGACTAACACAGGAATTAGGAAGCAGTTATACCAAACACAAACCTAGGGAAGTAGTAATATCAAACAGCTAGACTATCACAAGCTTGGAGAAGTACCAATGTCAAACAGCTTGACTATCACAAACTTTGAAAAGCAATAATACCTAACAGCTCAACAATCGCAAGCTTGAAGAAGCAGTGAAACCAAACAGCTTGACCTTCACAAGCCTAGGGAAGCAGTAATACCTAACAGCTCGACTATCCGAAGCTTGGAGAAGCAGTAATACCAACAGCTTGACTATCACAAGCTTAGGGAAGCAATAATACCTAACAGCTTTTCTATTACAAGCTTGGAGAAGCAGTGATCCCAAACAGGTTGACTTTCATGAGCTTAAGGAAGCAGTTATACCAAAAAGGTTGACTAACACAAGAATTGGGAAGCAATTATCCCAAACAGCTTCACTATCACAAGCTCAGGGAAGCGTTAATAGCAAACAGCTTGACAATCACAAGCTTAGGTAAGCGGTATTACCAATCAGCTTGATCATCACATGCTTGAGGAATCAGTAATACCAATTTGCTTGACAATCACAAGCTTGGCGAAGCAGTAATACCAAACACCTTGACTATCACAAGCTTAGGCAAGCAGTAATATCAAACAGCTTGACTATCACAAGCTTGGAGAAGCAGCAATGCCAAACAGCTTGACTATCACAAACTTAGAAAAGCGATGATAACTAACAGCTTGACTATCGCAATCTTGGAGAAGCAATAAAACATAACAGCTTAACCTTCACAAGCCTAGGGAAGCAGTAATAACTAACAGCTTCACTATCACAAGCATGGAGATGCAGCAATACCAAAAAGCTTGACTGTCAAGAGCTTAGGGAAGCAGTAATACCTAACAGCTTCACTATCACAAGCATAGGAAGGCAGGAATACCTAATAGCTTGACTACCACAAGCTTGTAGAAGCAGTTTTACCAAACGGCTTGACTATCACAAGCTTGAAGAAGCAGTAACACCAAACAGCTTGACCATGACAAGCCTGGGAAAACATTAATATCAAACAGCTTCACTATCACAAGCTTGGAGAACCAGTAAAACCAACCGCTTTGCTATCACAAGCTTAGGGAGCAGTTTTATCAAACAGCTTGACTATTACAAGCTTGGAGAAGCAGTAATACCAAACAGCTCTACTATCACAAGCCTAGAGAAGCAGTGATATCGGAAAGCTTGACTATTACATATTTGGAGAAGCAGTAATACCAACCAGCTTGACTATCACGAGCTAAGAGAAGCAGTATTACCAAACAGCTTGACTATCACAAGTTTGAAAAGAAGAAATACCAAACAGCTTGACTACCACAAGCTTGGAGAAGCAGTAATACCAAACAGCTCTACTATCACAAGCCTAGAGAAGCAGTCATATCGGAAAGCTTCACTATCACAAATTTGAAGACGCAGTAATACCAACCAGCTTGACTATCACGAGCTAAGGGAAGCAGTATTACCAAACAGCTTGACTATCACAAGCCTTGAAGAGAAGTGATACCAAACAGCTTGACTAACCACAAGCTTGGAGAAGCAGTAACACCGAACAAAATGACTATCACGAGCTTAGAAAAGTAATAATACCTAACAGCTTGACCATCGCAAGCTTGAAGAAACAGTGAAACCAAACAGTTTGACCTTCACAAGCCTAGGGAAGCAGTAATACCTAATAGCTTGACTATCAGAAGCTTGGGGAAGCAGTAATACCAATCAGCTCGACGATCACAAGCTTAGGGAAGCATTAATACTAAACAGCTTGACTATCACAAGCCTAGGGAAGCAGTAATACCTAATAACTTGGATATCACATGCTGGAGAAGCAGTAATACTAAACCGCTTGACAATCACAAGCTTGGGGAAGCAGTAATACCTAACAGCTTGATTATCACAAGCATGGAGAAGTAGTAATACCAAACAGATTCACTATCAGAAGCTTAGGGAAGTAGTCATACCTAACAGCTCGACTATCACAAGCTTGGAGAAGCAGTAATACCCAAGAGCTGGACTATCACAAGCTTAGGGAAGCAGGAATACTAATTAGCTTGACTATCACATGCTTGGAGGAGCATTATTAGCAAACAGCTATCACAACCTTAGGGAAGCAGTAAATTCAACAGCTTGACTATCACAAACTTAGGAAAGTAGTATAACCTAACAGCTTGACTAAAACTAGCACGGAAAAGCAGTAGTACCAAACAGCTTGACTATCACATGCTTAGGGAAGCAGTAAAACCTAACAGCTTGACTATCACAAGCTTGGAGAAGTAGTAATACCGAACAGCTTGCCTATCACAATCTAGGGAATTGATTATATCTAACAGCTTGACTATCACAAATTTAGAAAAGCAGTAATACCAAAGAGCTTGACCATCACAAATTTAGGGAAGCAGAAATACCAAACAGCTTGACTATCACGAGCTTAGGGGAGCAGTAATACCAAACAGTTTGACTATCACAAGTTTAGGGAAGCAGTAATATCAAACAGCTTGACTATCACAAGCTTAGTGCAACAGTATTAGCAAACAGCTTGACTATCACAAGCGTGGAGAAGCAGTGATACCAAACAGCTTGACTATCACAAGCTTGGAGAAGCAGTAATACCAACAGCTTGACTATCACAAGCTTAGAGAAGCAATAATACCTAACAGCTTGGCTATCACAAGCTTGGATGAGCAGTTATACCAAACAGCTTGACTCTCACAAGCATAGGGAAGCAGTAATATCAAACAGCTTGACTATCAAAAATTTGGAGAAGCAGTGATACCAAACAGGTTGACTTTCACGAGCTTAGGGGAAAAGTTATACCAAACAGATTGACTAACACACGAATTGGGAATCAGTTATACCGAACAGCTTGACTATCACAAACTTAGGGAAGGAGTAATACCAAACAGCTTGACTATCGCGAGCTTAGGGAAGCTGTATTACCAATCAGCTTGACCTTCCCAAGCTTGGAGAATCAGTAATACCAATTTGCTTGACTATCACATGCTTGAAGAAGCAGTAATACCAAACACCTTGATTCTCACAAGCTTGGGCACCAGTAATATCAAACATCTTGAATATCATAAGCTAGAAGAAGCACCAATGCCAAACAGCTTGACTATCACAAACTTTGAGAAGCAATAACACCTATCAGCTTGACTATGGCAATCTTGGAGAATCAATAAATCCTAACAGCTTGACCTTCACAAGCCTTGGGAAAGCAGTATTACCTAACAGCTTGACTACCACAAGCATGGAGATGCAGCAATACCAAAACGCTTGACTATCACAAGCTTAGGGAAGCAGTAATACCTAACAGCTTGACTATCACAAGCTAAGGGAAGCAGTAATACCTAACAGCTTGACAAGCACAGCATAGGAGAGCGGGAATACCTAACAGCTTGACTATCACAAGCTTGGAGAAGCAGTAATACCAAACGGCTTGACTATCACAAGCTTAAAGAAGCAGTAACACCAAACAGCTTGACCATCACAAGCTTAGGAAAACAGTAATATCGAACAGCTCTACTGTCACAAGCTTGGAGAAGCAGTAATACCAAACCGCTTGGCTATCACAAGCTTAGGGAGCAGTATTATCAAACAGCTTGACTATTACAAGCTTGGAGAAGCAGTAATACCAAATAGCTCTTCTATCACAAGCCTAGAGAAGCATTAATATCAAAAAGCTTGACTATCACGAACTTGGAGAAGCAGTAATACCAAACAGCTTGACTATAACGAGCTAAGGGAAGCAGTTCTACCAAACAGCTTGACTATCAAAAGCCTAGGGAAGCAGTAATACCAAACAGTTTGACTACCACAAGCTTGGAGAAGTAGTAATACCAAACAGATTCACTATCAGAAGCTTAAGGAAGAAGTCATACCTAACAGCCCGACAATCACAAGCTTGGAGAAGCAGCATTGGCAAACAGCTATCAAACCCTTAGGGAAGCAGTAAAACTCAACATATTGACTATCACAAACTTAGGGAAGCGGTAATACCTGAGAGCTTGACTATCAGAAGCTTGGGGAAGCAGTAATACCAATTAGCTTGACGATCACAATCTTAGGGAAGCAGTAATACTAAACAGCTTGACTATCACAAGCCTATGGAAGCATTAATACCAAACAGCTTGACTATCACAAGCTCTGGGACGCTGTAATACCCAAAAACTTGACTATCACATGCTTGGGGAAGCAGTAAAACCTAACAGCTTGACTATCACAAGCTTAGAGAAGCAGTAATACCAAACAGCTTGACTATCACAAGCTTAGGGAATTAATAATGTCTAACAGCTTGACTATCACAAATTTAGAAAAGCAGTAATACCAAACAGCTTGACTATCACAAATTTAGAGAAGCAGAAATACCAAACAGCTTGACTATCACGAGCTTAGGGGAGCAGTAATACCAAACAGCTTGACTATCAGAAGCTCAGGGAAGCAGAAATATCAAACAGCTTGAGTATCACAAGCTTAGTGCAACAGTATAACCAAACAGCTTGACTATCATAAGCGTGGAGAAGCAGTGATACCAAACAGCTTAACTATCACAAGCTTGGAGAAGCAGTAATACCAACAGCATGACTATCACAGGCTTAGAGAAGCAATAATACCTAACAGCTTGGCTATCACAAGCTTGGATAAGCAGTAATACCAATCAGCTTGACTATCACAAGCATAGGGAAGCAGTAATATCAAACAGCTTGACTATCACAAGCTTGGAGAAGCAGTGAAACCAAACAGGTTGACTTTCACGAGCTTAGGGGAGCAGTAATACCAAACAGCTTGACTAACACAAGAATTGGGAAGCAGTTATACCAAACACAAACTTAGGGAAGCAGGAATACCTAACAGCTTGACTATCGCAATCTTGGAGAAGCAATAAAACCAAACAGCTTGACTTTCACAAGCTTAGGGAAGCAGAAATACCTAACAGCTTGACTATCACAAGCATAGGGAAGCAGTAATACCTAACATCTTGACTATCACAAGCTTGGTGGAGCAGTAACACCAAACAGCTTGACTATCACAAGCTTAGGGAAACAGTAATATCAAACAGCTTCACTATCACAGGCTTGGAGAAGAATAATACCAAACCGCTTGGCTATCACAAGCTTAGGAAGCAGTATTATCAAAAAGCTGGACTATCACATGCTTGGAGAAGTAGTAATACCAAACAGATTCACTATCAGAAGCTTAAGGAAGAAGTCATACCTAACAGCTCGACTATCACAACCTTGGAAAAGCAGTAAAACCCAAGAGCTGGACTATCACAAGCTTAGGGAAGCAGTATTACCTATCAGCTTGACTATCACATGCTTGGAGGAGCAGCATTAGCAAACAGCTATCAAACCCTTAGGGAAGTAGTAAAACTCAACATCTTGAATATCACAAACTTAGGGAAGCGGTAATACTTAAAAGCTTGACTATCAGAAGCTTGGGGAAGCAGTAATACCAATCAGCTCGACGATCACAATCTTAGGGAAGCAGTAATACTAAACAGCTTGACTATCACAAGCCTATGGAAGCAGTAATACCAAACAGCTTGACTATCACAAGCTCTGGGACGCTGTAATACCAAAAAACTTGACTATCACATGCTTAGGGAAGCAGTAAAACCTAACAGCTTTCCTATCACAAACTTGGAGAAGCAGTAATACCAAACGGCTTGACTATCACGAGCTTAGGGAAGCAGTATTACCAAGCAGCTGGACTATCACAATCCTAGGGAAGCAGTTATACCAAACAGTTTGACTATCACAAAATATGAAAAGCAATAATACCTAACAGCTTGACTATTGCAATCTTGGAGAAGCAATGAAATCAAACAGCTTGACCTTCACAAGCCTAAGGAAGAAGTAAAACTTAACAGCTTAACTATCACAAGCATGGAGATGCAGCAACACCCAACAGTTTGACTATCACAAGCTTAGGGAAGCAGTAATACCTAACAGCTTGACGATCACAAGCATAGGAAAGCAGTAATACCTAACAGATTGACTATAACAAGCTTGAAGGAGCAGTAATACCAATCAGCTTGACTATCACAAGCTTGAAGAAGCAGTAACACCAAACAACATGACCATCACAAGCTTAGGAAAACAGTAATATCAAACAGCTTCACTATCACAAGCTTGGAGAAGCAGTAATACCAAACTGCTTGGCTATCACAAGCTTAGGGTGCAGTATTTTTAAACAGCTTGACTATCACAAGCTTGGAAAAGCAGTAATACCACACAGCTCTACTATCACAAGCTTAGAGAAGCAGTAATATCGAACAGCTTGACTATCACAATCCAAGGGAAGCAGTAATAACCAACAGTTTGACTATCACGAGGTTGGAGAAGCAGTAAAACCAAATAGCTTGACTATCACAAGCTTAGGAAAGCAGTAATACCTAACAGCTTGACTACCACAAGCTTGGAGAAGCAGTAATACTCAACAGCTTGACTATCACAAGCCTAGGGAAGCAGTAATATCAAACAGCTTGACTATCAAAAGCTTAGGGAAGCAGTGAGGCCAAACAGCTTGACTATCACAATCTTAGGGAACCAGTAATAACTAACAGCTTGACTATCACGAGATTGGAGAAGCAGTAGTGCCAACTAGCTTGACTATCACAAACTTAGAAAAGCAATAATACCTAACAGCTTGACTATCGCAAGCTTGGAGAAGCAATAGAACCAAACAGCTTCACCTTCACAAGCCTAGGGAAGGAGTTATACCTAAGAGCTTGACTATAACAAGCATGGAGAGCAGTAATAGCAAACAGCTGGACTATCACAGTCGTAGGGAAGCAGTGATACCTTTCAGCTTGACTATCACATGCATGGAGGAGCAGTAATACCGAACAGCTTGACTATCACAAACCTAAAAAAGCAATAATACCCAACAGCTTGACTATCGCAAGCTTGAAGAAGCAGTGAAACCAAACAGCTTGACCTTCACAAGCCTGGGAAGCAGTAATACCTAACAGCTTGACTATCACAAGCTAAGGGAAGCAATAATACCTAACAGCTTGACTATCTCAAGCTTGTATTAGCAGTAATACCAAACAGCTTGACTATCACAAGCATAGTGAAGCAGTAATATCAAACAGTTTGACTATCACAAGCTTGGAGAAGCAGTGATACCAAACAGGTTGACTTTCACGAGCTTAAAGAAGCAGTTATACCAAACAGCTTGACTAACACAAGAATTGGGAAGCAATTATCCCAAACAGGTTGAATATCACAAACTTAGGGAAGCATTAACAGCAAACAGCTTGACTATCACGCGCTTAGGATAGCGGTAATACCAATCAGCTTGACCATCACATGCTTGGGGAATCAGTAATACCAATTTGCTTGACAATCACAAGCATGGAGAAGCAGCAATGACGAACAGCTTGACATCAAAACTTAGAAAAGCGATAATACCTAACAGCTTGACTATCGCAATCTTAGAGAAGCAATGAAACCTAACAGCTTGACCTTCACAAGCCTAGGGAAGCAGTAATAACTAACAGCTTGACTATCACAGGCATGGAGATGCAGCAATACCAAACAGCTTGACTGCCACGAGCTTAGTGAAGCAGTAATACCTAACAGCTTGACTATCAATCACAAGCATAGGAGAGAAGGAATACCTAACAGCTTGACTATCACAAGCTTGGAGAAGCAGTAATACCAAACGGCTTGACTATCACAAGTTTGAAGAAGCAGTAACACCAAACAGCTTGACCATCACAAGCCTGGAAAAACAGTAATATCAAACAGCTTCACTATCACAAGCTTGGAAAAGCAGAAATACCAAACCGCTTGGCTGTCACAAGCTTAGGAAGATAGTATTATCAAACAGCTTGACTATCACAAGCTTGGAGAAGCAGTAATACCAAACAGCTCTACAATCACAAGCTTAGAGAAGCAGTAATATCGAACAGCTTGACTATCACAAACTTGGAGAAGCAGTATTACCAAACAGCTTGGCTATCACTAGCCTAGGGACGCAGTATTACCAAACAGCTTGACTATCTCAAGCCTAGGGAAGCAGTAATACCAAACAGCTTGACTATCACGAACTATGAAAAGCAATGATACCTGATAGCTTGACTATCGCAATCTTGGAGAAGCAATGAAACCAAACAGCTTGACCTTCACAAGCCTAGGGAAGAAGTAATACTTAACAGCTTAACTATCACAAACATGGAGATGCATCAATACCAAACAGCTTGACTATCACAAGCTTAGGGAAGCAGTAATACCTAACAGCTTGACTATCACAAACATAGGAAAGCAGTAATACCTAATAGCTTGACTATCACAAGCTTGAAGGAGCAGTAACACCAAACAGCTTGACTATCACAAGCTTGTAGAAGCAGTAACAACAAACAGCTTGACTATCACAAGCTTAGGAAAACAGTAATATCAAACATCTTCACTATCACAAGCTTGGAGAAGCAGTAATACCAAACTGCTTGGCTATCACAAGCTTAGGGAGCAGTATTTTCAAACAGCTTGACTATCACAAGCTTGGAAAAGCAGTAATACCAAACAGCTCTACTATCACAAGCTTAGAGAAGCAGTAATATCGATTAGCTTGACTATCACAATCCTAGGGAAGCAGTAATAACTAACAGTTTGACTATCACGAGATTTGAGAAGCAGTAATACCGAACAGCTTGACTATCACAAGCTTGGAGAAGCAGTGAAACCAAACAGCTTGACTATCACAAGCTTAGGAAAGCAGTAATACTCAACAGCTTGACTACCACAAGCTTGGAGAAGCAGTAATACCAAACAGCTTGACTATTACAAGCTTAGGGAAGCAGTAATATCAAACAGCTTGACTATCAAAACCTTAGGGAAGCAGTAATGCCAAACAGCTTGACTATCACAATCTTAGGGAAGCAGTAACAACTAACAACTTGACTATCACGAGATTGAAGAAGCAGTAATACCAAACAGCTTGATTATCACAAGCTTGGAGAAACAGTAAAACCAAACAGCTTGACTATCACAGGCTTAGGAAAGCAGTAATACTTAACAGCTTGACTACCACAAGCTTGGAAAAGCAGCAATGCCAAACAGCTTGACTATCACAAACTTAGAAAAAACAATAATACTTAACAGCTTGACTATCGCAAGCTTGGAGAAGCGATAAAACCAAACAGTTTCACCTTCACAAGCCTAGGGAAGGAGTTATACCTAAGAGCTTTACTATAACAAGCTTGGAGAAGCAGTAATACCAAACAGCTGGACTATCGCAGTCTTAGTGAAGCAGTGATACCTATCAGCTTGACTATCACATGCTTGGAGGAGCAGTAATAGCAAACAGCTATCACAACCTTAGGGAAGCAGTAAAACTCAACAACTTGTCTATCACCAGCTTAGGGAAGCAGTAATACCTAACAGCTTGACTATAATTAGCACGGAGAAGCAGTAATATCAAACAGCTTGACTATCACAAGCTTAGGAAAACAGTAATGCCAATCAGCTTGACTATCACAAGGATAGGGAAGCAGTTATATCAAACAGCTTGACGATCCAAAGCCTATGGAAGCATGAATATCAAACAGCTCGACTATCACATGCTTGGAGAAGAAGTAATATCAAACAGCTTGAATTCCACAAGCTTAGGGAAACAGTGATATCAAACAGCTTGACTGTCAAAAGCCTTGGGGAGCAGTAATATCAAGCACTTTCACTATCACAAGCTTGGAGAAGCAGTAATACCAAAGAGCTTGACTATCACAAGCTTTGGGACTCAGTTATACCAAACAGCTTGACTATTATAAGCTTAGGGAAGCAGTAATAACTAACAGATTGACTAGCACAAACTTGGAGAAGTAGTAACCCCAAAAAGCTTGACTATCACAAGTTTGGGGAAGCAAAAATACCAAACAGCTTGACCATCAAAAGCTTAGAGAAGCAGTAATACCAAACAGCTTGACTATCACTAGCATAGTGAAGCAGTAATATCAAACAGTTTGACTATCACAAGCTTGGAGAAGCAGTGATACCAAACAGGTTGACTTTCACGAGCTTAAGGGAGCAGTTATACCAAACAGCTTGACTAACACAAGAATTGGGAAGCAATTATCCCAACAGGTTGACTATCACAAACTTAGGGAAGCATTAATAGCAAACAGCTTGACTATCACAAGCTTAGGAAAGCGGTAATACCAATCAGCTTGACCATCACATGCTTGGGGAATCAGTAATACCAATTTGCTTTGACAATCACAAGCATGGAGAAGCAGCAATGACAAACAGCTTGACATCAAAACTTAGAAAAGCGATAATACCTAACAGCTTGACTATCGCAATCTTGGAGAAGCAATAAAACCTAACAGCTTGACCATCAAAAGCTTAGAGAAGCAGTAATACCAAACAGCTTGCCTATCACAAGCTTAGGGAAGTAATAATACCTATCAACTTGACTATCACAAGCTTAGAGGAGCATTAGTACCAAACAGCTTGACTATCAAAAGCTTAGGGAAGGAGAAATACCAAACAGCTTGACTATCACGAGCTTAGGGAAGCAGTGATACCAAACAGCTCGACTATCAAAAGCTCAGGGAGCAGTAATATCAACCAGCTTGAATATCACAAGCTTAGGGAAGATGTAATACCTAACAGCTTGACTATCACAAGCTTAGGGAAGATGTAATACCTAACAGCTTGACTATCACAAGCTTGGAGCAGCAGTAATACCAAACAGCTTGACTTCCACGAGCTTAGGGAAGCAGTAATACCAAACAGCTTGACTGACACAAGAATTGGGAAGCAGTTTTACTGAACAGCGTGACTATCACAAACTTAGTGGAGTAGTAATACCAAACAGCTTGATCATCACAAGCTTAGGGAAGCGGTAATACCAATCAGCTTGACCATCACATGTATGGAGAATCAGTAATACCTTTCTGCTTGACTATCACAAGCTTGGAGACGCAGTAATACCAAACACTTTGACTATCACAAGCTTGGTGAAACAGTAAAACCAAACAGCTTGACTATCACAAGTATAGGAAAGCAGTAATACCAAACAGCTTGACTTTCACAAGCTTAGGAAAACAGTAATATCAAACGGCTTGGCTATCACAAGCCTAGGGAGCAGTATTATCAAGCAGCTTGACTATCAGAAGTTTGGAGAGGCAGTAATGCGAAACAGCTTTACTATTACGAGCTTAGGGAGCAGTAAGACCAAAGAGCTTGAATATCACAAGCCTAAGGAAGCAGTAATACCCAACATCTTGACTATCACAAGCTTGGAGAAGCAGTAATACCAAACCGATTGACTATCACGAGCCTAGGGAAGCAGTAATACCAAACAGCTTGACTATCACAAACGTGGAGATGCAGTCATACCAAACAGCTTGACTATCTCAAGCTCAGAATAGCAGTAATACCTAGCAGCTTGAGTATCACAAGCTTAGGGAAGCAGTGATACCTAACAGTTTGACTATCACAAGGTTGGAGAAGCAGTAATACCAAACCGGTTACCTATCGCAAGCCTAGGGAAGCAGTAATACCTAACAGCTTGACTATCGCAAGCTACGAGAAGCAGTAACACCAAATAACTTGACTATCACAAGCTTAGGGAAACAGTAATACCCAACAGCTTGACTATCACAAGCATTGAGAGGCAGTAATACCTAACAGCTTGACTATCAAAAGCTTGGAGAAGCAGTTATAGCAAACAGCTTCACTATCACAAGCTTAGGGAAGCAGTTTTCCTAAATAAGTTTTGCCTCTGCTTGGTGATTGTTATAATAGGGCTTCACATAAATCACTTTGTTGTCCTGGTGTCACACCTGACAAACATCTCTCTAAACATCAGCGGGGAAAATATGAATGCGGGAAATGACGCGGCAAATAATTTTAAATGTCATTTCACTTCGACCGCTGGTAAAATATATTTAAATAACTCCTTTCTAAATTTTAACCCAATCGATTCCGTGCCAACGAGTTGCAAGTCATCGTTCGTTAACGATTGAATTTTTAAGTTATGTTTGGAAACGATTATCTGATTAGTTAACTTTCGTTATATTTGTCTCCTGTTAACTAAGTCCGATAACCCAAAAATCACACATATCGTGTGTTAGTGTTCAGCGTTTTTTTTTCAGCGTCTTTTTTTCAGGCGCAGCCTCAGCGATACCTGCGGGGAGGGTTTTTTGCAGAAAGTATCAGTTTGAAGCAGGAGGGTGGTGAAAGAGAAGTACGTATGGACGCCTCCGTGACAGTGACTGGTGTTACTCCGTCGGCCACCTGTTCGTTACCAGCATTTGGCTGTTATTGGCCTCATTGTTACTAGCATTTGGCTGTTACTGGCCTCTTTGTTACCAGCATTTGGCTGTTATTGGCCTCTTTGTTACCAACATTTGGCTGTTATTGGCCTCTTCGTTACTAGCATTTGGCTGTTATTGACCTTTTTGTTGCCATCATTTAGCTGTTATTGACCTCTTTGTTACCATCATTTAGCTGTTATTGGCCTCTTTGTTACCAGCATTTGGCTGTTATTGGCCTCTTTGTTACCAGCATTTGGCTGTTATTGGCCTCTTTGTTACCAGCATTTAGCTGTTATTGACCTCTTTGTTACCATCATTCAGCTGTTATTGGCCTCTTTGTTACCAGCATTTGGCTGTTATTGGCCTCTTTGTTACCAGCATTTGGCTGTTATTGGCCTCTTTGTTACCAGCATTTGGCAATAATTGGCCTCTTTGTCATCAGCATTTGGCTGTTATTGGCCTCGTTGATACCAGTATTTGTCTGTTATTAGCCTCTTTTTACCAACATTTGGCTGTTATTGGCCTCTTTGTTACCAGCATTTGGCTGTTATTGATATCTTTGTTCCCATTATTTGGCTGTTATTGGCCTCTTTGTTACCAGCATTTGGCTGTTAATAGCCTCTTTGTTACCAGCATTTAGCTGTTATTGGACTCTTTGTTACCAGCAATTGGCAGCATTATTTGCCAATGTTTAAACTTAACTGCTGTACCTTGTTGGTGTCAGGACCTTTTGGTTAAGCATATCGCGTTAATCTTTACCGCGCTTGAAGTTTCTGTGTGTGCGTAAAGTCGTGTCTGCGTTATAGATTTTACTGTTGTTGTGGTTACTGTGCTGGATTAGGCAATTGTGGTTGTAAAGAATTAGAGCACTGGGTAGAGACTGCGCGATGATAGTGGTGGAGATCGTTATTATAGAAAAGGCCCTGGAGGGCAGTGGCTGGTGATACTGATGCGGGTATGAGTCTTAGAGATGAGTTCTTTTTGAGCCGCGTCAATGATCAGACTGATTGTCCTATTAAATAAGATCTATTCTAGCTACCCATTTTGTATTATTGGAAATCCTGAGCAAGTAATCAGTTTTTTTGCAGTTATTTTTCTATAATAAAAATTGACGGTAATTTTCTGTTTAGTGGATTAACGGTTATTACATTAAATTTTATGTTTACCGTTGTCCATCTTTGTTTGCTCTAAATAAATGATATCGCTGACGACACTATGCCTATGCATTTCACGCTCTCCCACCGCAACCTTGTCTCAGTCTCATTTCCAGTGCAAGCTAAGCGCTCCTCACTCTGGCACATGCTATGCTACCAACACAGAAACTCTGAACCGCTTCAACAAATTTTCCCCCATTCCGTACAAATTTAACTCATCGTAGGCCTTGATATGCAAACCATCTACTCCTGACGCCGCCATGTTCCTCGCCAATCGCACCATCAATACTGTCTCTGCCCAGTCAGCATTTATCAATGTTTGTCCTCCGAAATCTTGGCATCGATTAAAATCGTATTAATCGCCATAGAGTTTCGGTAGGAATATCATTTGATAACCGATGTAGTTAACCCGCCAGTAAGCCATGCCAAGATTCCAGAGTGAAGACCTTGATAAATTCGGACTGGGGGATCCTTACGATTAGCACTTACCAAACAACTTTCCGAAAACACACAGCAAACAGTTGCTCTTATACAGCGGACAATGCAGGCACTGCGTCACTTGATAGGCATTACGCCCAACATAAAATACAGATTCAGCAGCATCACCAGTCATTCGACTATAGTTTCTTCGCCCATATTTAAGCAGTCAGTCACAACGCCGTCCAAACCAAGGGGTTTTCCTGCTTTTATAGACTCTACCGCCTTCTGCAACTATTTTTTAGTAATGTCCGCAACAGGTTTCACTCCCAAAACCGGCATCCGTGCACCACCACCCACAGCAACAATGTCCGCCTCACTGACATCTTCACCATTAAATAACTCATCAGAAAACTCAGCCCACCTCGCCCATGCATCCCCACTCTGCCACTACAACCAGCCGTTTACATCTTTCCTCACCTTCTCCTTTCCAGTCTCCCCTTCCCTTACCTTCTTAACCTTTTTCCAGACCATATTTTTGTCTCCTCATAAGCGTCTCATTCCTATATAGCTAGTTGTCATAGGCAACCACCGATCACCGACTTCGCTGGCACCGTTAGTTCAACCTCATCGTTCCACCACTCGCAGCCCTTCCTCCTCCAACCGCCCACACGGTGCACATCATGCAATTTTTCGCGCGTTTCAATAACGCATCTCTGTACCTCTGTCGTTTTTTCTCGACATTACCCTGGTCTTACCCTGTCACACTGTCATATTCCTCTTTCAACGACTGCAGGAACTCCTCGGCTCTGCTTGCCGAATTCAGTTCACCCACTTTCACTACCACTCTTCTTCCTCCTACTTTATTGTACCGGTGGTTATGGATAGGTGGGAATGCTCAAATAGGTTGTTCCTGAATATTGATAGAGCATCTCATATGATAATTATAAAGAAATAATGATCAATTGATTAACGTAACGGTTAGAAATAACCCCGAAGTATTAGTTAATAGTGCTAAATTCTGGGGTGTATATTGACGATGGGAAAAACGTCGAGAAGCCGAGGTCTGTTTATCTGTTTATAAATAAAT
>SDVV010003037.1:0-21938 GCA_016164225.1 Gammarus roeselii | reverse complement strand
GGCGTTGGGAAGAAGAGACATGAATGTGGAGGTAGCGAGAGAGCGTGCAATGAACAGGCGTGAGTGGAGAATGGTTGTGAATGGTTGATTTTGACGCTGCTCTGATGTGCTTTTCACGCCCTTGGCATCCCGCTGTCGGGATGGTCGTGGGTGGGGGGGAGGGGGGGCCCGGCCATTATGACGCGGCGGGGGTAAACCAGCGAAAACTGTCGGGCCCTGCTGCTGACGACGGTTCCTCGGTGCATTCGGGACCCAGAGTGTAAGTTGAGGGGCTACCGGCCGGACCCTTCAGCACAAAAGGGTTAGTTGTGTGAGTGTGAGCGTGTGAGCGTGTGAGGGTGTGAGGTGCGCCTTGCCGTCGGCCACCCCCCTTTCTGGGGGATGCGGCCTAGTGTCTGTATCTGTAGTGTCTGTATAGTAGGCAAGGATTGGATAACACGTCTATATAGAATTTCATCTGTCACTTTTCTGACCTATCAACAATTTTGTTGTTCAAGTTGTATCGAATCTGCTCACGCCCGCGCGTGTGCGCGCGCGTGCCTGTGTGTGTGTGTGTGTGTGTGTGTGTGTGTGTGTGTGTGTGTGTGTGTGTGTGTGTGTGTGTGCGCGCCCGTGCGTGCGCGTGTGTGTCTGTGTGTGTGTGTGTCTGTGTGTGTGTCTGTCTGTCTGTGGGTCTGTCTGTGTGTCTGTCTGTGTCTGTGTGTCTGTCTGTGTGTCTGTCTGTGTGTCTGTCTGTGTCTGTGAGTCTGTCTGTGTCTGTGTGCCTGTCTGTGTCTGCGTGTCTGTCTGTCTGTGTCTGTGTGTCTGTCTGTGTCTGTGTGTCTGTCTGTGTCTGTGTGTCTGTCTGTGTCTGTGTGTCTGTCTGTGTTTGTGTGTCTGTCTTTCTGTGTCTGTCTCTGTCTGTCTGTGTGTCTGTGTGTGTATACACATCTGTATATATGTGTGTATAAATTTAAATATATATATATATATTGATGAATCCGGTCAACTAATATATGAAAATGAGACAATGAGCGCGTTGTTGAGTAAGCTTTAGTACATTCGGACCAGTCGACATTACCGCTCTTCTACTGAAACAATGCAAGCAGGTACTGTCAAGACCACTACAAATATTGTGGCATATGCCTTTGGACACTGTCCACATACCTCCGATATCCCACAAACCATAAACGTACAGTTACGTTTTCTCTAGCAAAAGGAGGTAACCTCACAACCCCATCCATTACAGACCAATTTCTCTGACATCACACGGAGTCAAAATATTTGACTGAGTAATGAAAGAACGAATAGTGAATTTTGTTGAAAAATATAAATGGTTTACCTCCACGCAGCACGGTTTCAAAAGTAAGTGGAGCACGTTGACAACTGCTGTAACACTACGACGAAATACTAAATGCTTTGTGTAATAGATCAAATGTGGACAAGATCAATCTTGATTTTGTCACGGCCTTCGACAAAATAGATCACAGAATACGGTTATCAAAACTATAAAACGCCGGTATCGAAGGAAATGTTTATAAATGGATCAAATTCTTTCTTAAAGGCAGAACTCAAAGAGTGCTAGTAAATTGAGAAATTTCTGCCATCAGTGGAAGTCCTGAGTGGGGTCCCACAAGACACTGGGCTTGGCCCTCTGCTCTTCTTCATATTGGCTAATGATCTGGCGAAAACTGTCCACGTACATCAGTCTCTTGCTTTGCAGTACTAGGCATTGTCAA
This sequence comes from Gammarus roeselii, assembly GCA_016164225.1. NCBI lineage: Eukaryota > Metazoa > Arthropoda > Malacostraca > Amphipoda > Gammaridae > Gammarus > Gammarus roeselii. Next base: position 20,220 of record SDVV010003037.1, on the reverse strand, counting down.
GGACTTGAGTGATGTAGAAAATATACAAACTGATTTGAGCTGGAGTAACGCTGAGAGACCGGATCACCAACGACGTGGTTCGAATCAGAAGAGGGATGGTGAAGAAGTTGGAGGACAGAGTGTATCCGCGTGTGCTGAGATGGTTCGGGCACATGGAGAGGATGGATGAAGGGAGATGGGTGAAAAGGGTGATGAAGGCGGAGGCGAGTGGCCGCAGGCCTAGAGGTAGACCGAAGTTTGGGTGGATGGATGGTGTGAAGCAGGCGTTGGGAAGGAGAGACATGAATATGGAGATGACGAGAGAGCGTGCAATGAGCAGGCGTGAGTGGAGAACGGTTGTGAATGGTTGATTTTGATGCTGCTCTGATGTGCTTTCCCACTCTGGCATCCCGCTGTCGGGATGGTCGTGGGTGAGGGGAGCCCGGCCATTATGATGCGGCAGGGGCAAACTATTGAAAACTGTCGGGACCTGCTGCTGACGACGGATCCTCGGACTGCGCTCGTGACCCAGAGTGTATGTTGAGGGGGTACCGGCCGGACCCTTTAGCACAAAAGGGCTAAGTTGTGTGAGTGTGAGCGTATGAGGGTGTGAGGTGCGCCTTGCCGTCGGCCACCCCCCTTTCAGGGGGATACGGCCCAATGTCTGTATCTGTATATATATTGATGTCGGCGAGCATTTGCTGGTTGTCGTACCTTGGTGAGCATAAATTTTCGCAATGGAAATGAATGCCCGTAACACTTGCCACCCATGATACGTGATTGGGTGATAGATAGACAACCATGCCCGCCGTCAGCCGCACGGCTAAGTTTCCTTTCGCACCTAATGTGCAGCAGGTATCGGCACTCACCACTGCAACATAGAACGTCCCTCAGACAGCACGAGAACATTAATATTCGTGTCCAGCTCGATGTTATGGAACTGGAAGTCGTACTTGCATTTCTGATTACGTAGAACGTTGCCTATCTGCAACAGAAAACAACACGTGAAAAGCCTTTCCCCGTAACGACGAAGCGATAGCTACCACGAACGTTACCTAACTGCTGGAGAAAATAACAGGGTTGGAACGATTAGGAACAATATGATAGGGCATCTTTTTTTCTGACAAAAAACAATATTTTCTGGCTTATTTGTCAAAATTCTCCCTCAAACTTATTAGTAATGAGCTGAAAATATTTAGTTTAGAAAATGAGCAGCTTATTCATTATAATAAATCAATTAAAGGTATGCTTGTGTGCAATGAGCAATTCAAAGTAATGTTACTTATATTAAGTACAATACCGAATAGTTATACATTATGCTGAATCACATATACAAACAAACATGTATTTAACTCAGTAATTACATGTTGTGACAACTAACAAGAGAAGAGCAGTCATTCCCTAAATATTAGTGCGGCAATGCCACTGGTGGAACACAAGGCTACAAAATATTTAGAGAATCCATAAAACAATACCTCAAATTCGAAACACTACGAGATATGAACATGAATACTTGATTGAACGATCCGTCTACATAACTCGTATCTACCGATTCTATCTGTATCTAAAAGACACACATCTACAAATCCTCATCTGCGACTGCATCTGCTAGTCCCATTTCAATCTGACAGCGCAGATACTTTGAGCGTTTACCAGCTTTTTCTGTGCCCAACCTGTTCCTTAATTTTACAATTTACGTGGATTTAACCTCATTCGTGAACTTGGGATAAAGAACGTTTCATGGCCACGCAACTTCAGAGATAAATTTCCAAGAGGCATTCGTGAAATTCATCAAAACCATATACATGGATCTTCAATAACTATCACATGGCCAGTGATAGCCTCACACTCGTCCATCCAGCACCTTGAACCGGCCAGTTCTGTCACGTACGTCACTCCCCTTCCCCCCTCGTGCCTTTCAAAGATTGATATAATTGAGTTATTAGATTGAGGGGGTACCGGCCGGACTCTTTAGCACAAAAGGGCTAAGTTGTGCGAGTGTGAGCGTATGAGGGCGTGAGGTGCGCCTTGCCGTCGGCCACCCCCCTTTCTGGGGGATGCGGCCTAGTGTCTGTATCTGTATTAGATCAATAAATGCCAATTTAACGTTAGGCGCTAGATCGACAATGCCTTCAATGCGGTAGAATCGCGCTCACTCTTATATTATATTTCATACAACAAATGAGATGTCATCATTGCCCTAACCTGCTCGAGGTTCCTGAGACCTGGTGCCGTCAGCTGCCCTGCCTCCATGACCGTCTCGTCCAGCACCAGCACAGTGTGACGCGGTAGCTGCAGGCCGCCGCTGCGGAGCTCGTTGCTGTTGTAGTCCTGATAACAGGAGACAACTCTATAAAGCTGAAAGAAAACTTCTGACCGGCGAAATTTATGGATGTCCTATACACAGATGGCTAAGAGTTCTTGATTTTGAAAACTTATTTTATTACATTTCGTAGCATCAAATGGGATAACTGTAGCTCTCCCTGCTTCCAGTTCAGGTAAAAGATAAGGGTACACTTCATTTATTACAAAAATTTACGACATCGAGTAGAAATAAGTGTAAAAAAACGACAAATGGAGTTACCAGATAACAAAGCATGTCTCATGTTGCACAAGGTCAGCCTTTGACTGTTACCTTCTTAGGTATAAAGGTGGCAGTATTGAGGTGATCAGTAGTGAGGGGCAACAGGTGGGTGTGGGAGCACAACTGCTGCAGGAGAACGTAAAGTTTCGACGTGAACCCGGCGCTCGACATTGCTGGGGTGATACCAGAAATGTTCAGGGGGAACTGACCCAGGGTGCCCAGATCCTGTAGAACAAACATTGAGATATGAGAAAAACAATGTGGGTAAGTGGGCCCAGAATCTAGTCCGTATGGAACCGATCATGGTTTTAGCAATGATCAAGTCTGATCGGGAGCCTAGGAGCCCAGGGCTCATCTGTTGCCGAGGTGTTGGAAAGAATGTACAGTAGAAAAGACTGAGAATATATTCACGTATCATAAGAAACCTATATTCGTTTATATTTTACATTTACCATTTACAAAAATTTCCCGGATTGATCAAGAAGATGAGTTTTAAATTTTAAATGACACTAAAAAATACCAATCAAATTCATAATGTACTTTGATTTTTTTTTGCAATGTTCAAGTAACTGACAAATGCCTCTTTTTCATTTTTGAATTTGAAATGTATTGACATCTCAACATTTTGTTCTATTTCCATGTTTTTCAATCTCCCTAGTCATGGAGATGGTGGGTACAGGTTACAGTCAGACAGGTCAATACACAACTAGATCCTCGTCTTATACCTGCTACTCAAAACGAGGAACTGATTTCAATTCCTAATGCAACAACTGGCCGGTGTCTTGAGTCTGTACTCTATTTACACGAGGCTTACTCGCACACACTTTCCTAGAAGGTGATTGTTGCAAGCACGTGATTTTGAACATTCTATGCAAGGCGTTTTTGTTGGCATATCAAACGGTTATAAAAAATGCACCACATTATGTCTTTTAGGAAAAAAAATCAAAATTGTTAATCTAAGCTTAAAATCATTAGAGAAATCATTTGCCATTAAAGTATGGAGATTTGAGATGTTTTCAAGCAAAGCATAATTTAGGATGAGAAGACACTTGGAAGATTAACTATTAACGAATTTACTTAGGGCTACTTGACCCCCAGCACCACTTGCGAGCAAGACTACCTTGATAACTCCCCTAACCCTGGCTGGATAGTTTATTACTGCCCAGGGACCACTTCCCTACATGACCACTCACTCTGAGCTGCCAAGGTGTCAGTATATTAAGAAGATAGAAATGGCTAGTTAAAACTCGCCCAACATTCACCATGTTGGTGTAGATCAATGATATCAATAATGGGATTAGATAATTCATCCAATTTCTCATAACAAACAAAAAGGTGATTGTGCTGATGCGCCAAATGGCCCAATTTCACTTCATAATAAATATATAAATATACATATGAGTATAAATATATGTGTATATACATATATATATATATCTTTGTAATTGATCAATATACTGGAGAACAAGTTGCCAGTTATTGAATTGAAAGGCTGTAGCTACAAGCATAACACAAATCTCCTAATTGAGATAAGTACCAATTGGTTCCTCTTTAAAGGTTTACCTTCGGCGAATATGTCACTTGAACATAAAAAAGACAATTAAAATACCTGAACTTCAGGCACCAAAGTATCAGTATCTGCAATATCGGACTTTTTTTTTAGAATCAACATCAGTGCATCAATATTTTTCTTCCATTTGTTCTATATTTCTCGGACATGCATTACCAAATGACAACAATTGAATACTTTAGATGTATGCATAATTTGTATATTTTGTGCATAAAATTATCTAGTAGTGATTCCAAGGATCAATAAATGAGCGCCGATAGTAGTGAAGCAGACAATATTTTCTTCTGTCTTACAACGTACTGAACATCCCAAGGCAAATTATCAGTGACTTACATTTATTTTCTCGTTTTTGTATTAACAAAGCGAAGGATTTCATCTAAATTCCTAATCAATAATGTTGATAATGTTGCGCAAGAGTTGAGAGAGCTCCATCAACCTACATACATTGCTACCTCTTTCAGGAATTGGCAGCACTTTTAACAATTCTGTTCTACATTCTATGTGATTAATCAATAGCCCAGACAGTCACCAATTTGGTAATGTGAAAAGCAAATTAATGGTTTGAAAGTATGTTTCCCGTGTTAATATTGGTCATAAGAGAATACTGTACTTACAACCTCATTTGAAAGCGAGAAGAAAACCATTAGACATACTGATTGCCGTCGAGTGCGATATAAGATTGGTATAAAGTCCATCTGATCAACTAATTATACCTGCTACCTCATCAGGAAATGCTTCTGAAGCTGAATATAACGAGTGTTCAGGTCGTTATCTTTTCCCAACGTGATGGAACATCCCATTAGATAAAACCATCTTCACGTTGAAAGTTAATGGTTCAGAAGAACTTTTTTCCAGTAACCAATTGCTTGTTTTTGACTGTTTCTCTTCGTAGTGTCGTTTGCTGACATCTAGATCACATCAATGGCCCTTGATACAATGCTGATGGCACTAGAGAGAGTAAAAAACAAAGATCATATGTGACATCTGTACAAGTCCTACAGGACCACGATCTAGTGCAGAGGCAATAACATTCAACATGAAGACTATTTTAACGCACGAAATGCTTCATCCTGTTAGGATAGGATAAAGCCAGCACACTCGTTGAGCTTCAGACGCGCTCTCTGATGAGGTGGTAGGCAAATTTAGCCGATTTGTAATAAGAAGTTTAGGGCATGTGAATGGGTAACTCGTGTTAGTGGCATCACGGCTGACACCGAACACCATGAGGCCAGACTGCAGAACAGGATGGCGTTTTTAATGGTACTATACCATAGGGTCACTCCGGCCATGTCTCTCGAACATTTCAGCTCAAACATTCAACATTATTCGCGCTTTCGCTCTCGCCCCGCTGTTGCGATAACTCGTTGATTATATTCCCAAGTTCATAAAACCCTCTCTTTGCTTCCATACTCGATGGACTACAGCTCATCACATTCTTTAGTGTGTCCAACACTCCCAAAATTTCATCTCGGTGTCCGGGTTTCCACTTATCCAGCCTTTTCCAGATGCCCAGGGGGGCTTTGTCGATGAAGGACGGTGCAACAGCAGGTAACAGCAAAGTCTCATTTACAGCTATAAACGTGAATATTCCGCGTGGTAAGCACATCCAAAATAAATTTACTCCACTCGAAAATGAGGTGACATTACTTTAGAGCGCCAAGGTTTTCTACTGCACTCTTCTTGAAGTAACTAGTACACTGAAGTCTAAGCCTCACACAAACAACATCGGTATTATAGTCAGATCTAGACTGAACGTGTCCCGGGCACTTACCACAACCACTTACGGTCACTCCAAGGAATCAATTACAACACAATGCAAACAATTCATCAAGCCTATAATCTCCTACGCGAACACCGCCTGGTCCTCCAACCTTGCACCCACACACATTAATTCCTTGCAAAAAATACAAAACACGACCTTGCGCATCGCAGCGGGCTGTACGCAGGCCACACCCATCCCGCACTTGCATGAGGAAACCAAAGTCCTCTCATTCAAACATCATTTTTATATGAGAGAGACTCGATTCTCTAACAAGATTGTCGAGTCGGCACATCCCTACCACAACCTATTGAACCCACGTCAAACCAACAGACACCTACATAACACATCGGTAACACACTTTAGTTCTCTTTACGCAACCATTCCTGGTCCTGCAGAAAACACATCTATGCACAAACAGTCACCCGCCTGAGGTTGGCGTGGATGACTTGGGGTTGTTCAGCATAGACTGGCGAATGTCTCTTTCGACCTTTGTTTGCGATGCCGGGGTTCGCCCGATACGGTCGAGTACGTCATGACGTCATCCTCAACCATCGAACCTAGCAGGCTCAACCATAATATCACGTCGGTGCGTGATCAGCGAGACAGCATTAGCTTCCACAGGAGCGCAGGCATTATATAAGGGCCTGCACCTGCTGAAACACTCCCAACACGGACATGTTGGTGAATTCCCAGACTTGGTGCTGTGCGCCGGGTGTGTCTCCTTCATCGCAGGAAGAGCTGGGGTTGAACACAACAACAACAACAACTACTACTACTACTAAACCATTACGTCTGGTGGCAGAAGGAAATTTACTCCTGTGCTCTAGAAAGCCATGGCACTCTAGTATACTCACAACTCTTGGTATCAATTGAAAACCTACTAAAACTTAGCTCAGGGGAAAAATTGCTGATGTGACCCAGTATGGGGTCAAAAAAAAATTATAGATGCAGATATAGACATAAGGACGAATCCGACGACAAGGCGCACCTCACACTCCTCCCATACGCTCACAAGCAAAAACCTAGCTCTGCAATAACACTTCGGCTCAGGAGTGAAGTCAGAGATCAGTGTCAGCAGCAGGGCCCGGAAGCCCGTAATGGTTTACCACTGCTGCGTCATAGTTACTGGGCCCTACCCAACCCACGTCCATCTCGTTTCTCAATGAGACAACAAGAACGGGAAAGCACATCAGGGCTGCGTCAAACCTCATCATCCATCAAAATAATTCTTCACTCACGTCTATTCATAGCAAGCGCTCTCTCTACCTCCACACTTATGTCTCTCTTTCCCAACGCATGCTTCACGCCATCCATTAACCCAAGCTTCAGTGTACTTTTAGGTATACATCCACTCACCTCCCCTTTCAACAATAGGTATTTGTCCAAGTAAACTCAAAACGACCGGAAAATCAAAATATCTCTAGGTATCATGTCACAATGCACTCTTTTTAGCTCGCAAGTTGTAGAATCTCTGTCTATGGTTTTGATTACTTTGCATGTGCAGTAGCCTGTAGCTGATTTAGTAGTCGACTAAAGCTGCAGTAGCGTTCATTTAATACAGCGAATGATATTTTGTGATTTTGTCCACCATTGAAGTTTTGATCATCTCCTCAATCAACTATGACCTATATTGATATGAAAACATAATATTGAATCATAATTTCAGTTACATTGACGACTTTGGCCGACCTGGCAATTAATTTGACTAGAGGAATGGTAGGGTATAGTTGAAACCGCCACCATTTATTCAGCTATGTACAGAAGCAAAAAAATGAGTTTATATTTGAAGATAAGGAAAAAATTCAAATGTTAATTTTCTACACGATATTTGAACTCACTCCGAGATTTAATTCCTATAAAAAAAATTTAACCTTATATTGAATTTTCTATGGAAGAGTAAATTCCACATGGGGAAAAGTCGAGATTGTTTTTCGATTGTAGATTAACCATATACGAATCTTGTTTCCTTACTGTACTGTACACACGTGGATCAACCAGACATAAATAAGAGTGAAATAAATGCATTCAAATTGGGGTTAAATTCCACTGCAAAAAGTTTTCGAAAAACAGATCAAAAAGCAGCTAATATTTCGAGATGCAGTGTAAAAAAACATGAGATAAATTAAGATTAAGGGGTGGTGAAAGGTTCAATCATCTGTACAAACAATATAGTTCAAGTACAGGCATTGGCCTTTGAAGAGTATCGGTATCGGCTTCAATAGAGTGTTGTATACACCAAAACTTAGGTATTGGTATTTCTAACCTAAAGACGTCAAAAAGATAACTAATGGAATCCTTGGTCTCACCTGTCTGGAGTATATGTTGCCAAGCAGGCAAGCGATGAGGAAGTCCCCAGCAAGAGGGTCTCCAAGACACGCCTCTTCAACCACTGACCGCAACAACTCCCTGGACTCCCTGGCTACTGCTGGGGACAGGGCGGGCGGGGTAAGAGGCAGCAGAGGGTTGTTGTGGGGCAGAGGACGCCACCAGACCGCGTGTAGTCTGAAAGCGGGAACCAATTTAGAATTAAGAAATTAGAAATGGGCAAATACCAGCGAGTCGTTCATCTTATTTTAGCTTGCCCTAAATGATATGTAAAATGCAACATACCTCCAGTTATTTTTGCAGTATACCTCCAGTCATCTTTGCAGTATACCTATAGTCATCATTTTGTTTTGACCCTCATTTCCACCAGAGCCTCAACGCGAGTCATAATAGGCTCCCCCGTAGGGCTCGATGATCATGGATTCCAGTAGGCTCGCACGCCTTAGCGTGCGAGAAAAAACAACGCAGTTAAAGTTAGAAAAATTCGAAAAAATGTGCAATGTCAGACACACGCTGGTGCGCACAAGAAAAACGCTCAGACGAAACGGATCTCCTCTTCCAATCATTTAGAACTTCAGGAGTAACATGTATGCACGCTGGTGTGCACAGGTATCATCATTGACTGGAACAAGGTTCACAGATACACGGACAAAGTCAGCTCCGACAGCAACGCAATACAATGTTTACAGCTAAGCGGTCTAGTTTAGTAGAGGTACAATTTATTTATTCAGGTATGATAAAGACTTAGACGAAACGAATCCCTGCCTCCAACCACTCAGAACTCCAAGAGTAATATGCATGCGAGCCAGTGCGCACAAACAGCATCGTCAAAATGGGTACAATGTCTATGGCTTCATGGATTAGATCAACTTCAACCTCAAAGCGTCACAAGGATTTATAGCTACGCAGTGTAGGTCAACCCCAGAAACTACATATGGTCCGTGCACGCGTGAGCGAGCACAGACTGAAGAATAAACGCCCATTCACAAAATCACAAACAGGAACTCCCGCACAAATACAACTGCATTATTATACATGACAAAATTGTGGATCGTGAAGAAGACGGTAAGGGCAGGTTCATCATGGGCAGAAAAACTGCTCAGATTATTGATTTCGCACTTATTGTTTAAATAGATAGGGTGGGGGGCATAGGTTTCTTGGATCCCAAAAGAGCCTGATGAATCCCGGAGGGTAACGCAAGTCCCCCGGGTCTTCCCGAGCTCCCCGGGTCTTCCCGAGACCCCTAATCTGAATCATTTCGGCCAGTCTCGAATTATTTCGGCCAGTCTCGAATTATTTCGGCCAGTCTCGGCTCGTCGCGACCATCTCGACCAGCCTCGACGTGACCCGCGTCCTTTGTACCAGTAATCCGCGGACTGTAGTAATTAATTGTTCTACTCCAACATTTCACATATACATTTTTCTGTGTATGGGTTTTACAGCGTGGAGAGGGAAGCAGGGGTCCCAGCGTTCAGAGGGGCCTCACGCGGGTCCCTAAGTTTCTCAAGGGTGTCCCAATGGGCCTTGGAAGGGTCAAAGTGGGTCCCCCCCCCAATCTTCCTGGTCTTTCAAGTCCCCCGGGTCCCGCGAGTACCCATTCCCGGGTCTATAGTCCCAACCAGCCTCGGTTCGTCTCGACTCGTCGCCTCGCCAGTCGACTCGTCTCCACTACCCTCAACCTGCCTCTTCCCCTCCACGCACAGTGCCATTCAAGACTTTCACTCTCTAAGATCAATATTATTTCACCATTTAGCCATTGAAACACCTAGCTTTGCTCGGACATTTATTTGGCACCCGAGAGAGCGCAAATTCTCCCATCGTAGGTGGGACTTGACTAACTAACACACCGCATAGTCCACCTAGGGCCCCTGCGGGCGCCTAACGATACATAATTATATAACTAATCCAAAATTAATCACCATGAAAAAAGGGCACAAATAAATAATAGAAGTAACGAAATAAGAAAAAATAAAATACTAAAATAAAGTGTTAATTATACATAAAATGAATAATCATCCATCCACCCCAACAGTCATCATTGCAGCATGCCTACAGACATCTTTGCAGTATACCTAATCCATGAGTATAATCTATAGTCTATGCGAAAAGAAAGGATGTGTTCTGGACCTTCAAGGATTTGGAAGAGGTCTATGACAGAGTTGACAAGAAAGGGCTATGGACGGCGTCGCGTCTGTATGGAGCAAGCAAAAATCTGTTGAAAGAGGTTCTGAGTTTCTATGTTAGCAGCAGAGCATTTTTCAGAGCGGTGCGTGAGGCGGGTGATTACTTCACAGTAAAAGTGGGTCTGAGACAAGGCTGCGTTATGTCCCCCTGTTTTTTTAATCTCTAAATGGATGGAGTGGTCAAGAAGGTGATCGAGTGTAATAGGTCGTGGCTTAGAGCTGTTGGGAACGAATAGGCGCAGTTGGCAGTTGAGCCAGCTGCTTTTGCGGATGATACGGCATTGGTGGCAGGCTCAAAAGAGAAGTTGTTTAGGCTAGCGTCGGAGTTTGGCAGAGTGTGTGGAAGGAGGAAGCGGCGAGTTGACGTGGGTAAGAGTAAAGTACTGGAATGTTCGAGAAATGTAGATGAGAGCACAATCAGCATCCTCCTAAATGGAGTAATTGGAGAGTGTTTATTTCAAGTACTTGGGCTCTCAAGTGAAGAAGACTGCACTGGTGGAAACAGAGGTGAAGTCGCGAGTGAAGGAAGGGTGTAAAGTGTAGGGTGCAGTGAAGTGTGTAATGAGCTGTAGGACGTTGGGGATGGGAACAAAGATAGGGAGGCAGTAGTTGTCCCAACTGTGCTCTACGGAGCTGACACTTGGGTGAGAGCAGATAAGAAACGAACATTGAATGTTTCAGAGATGAAATGTTTGAAGAACATTACTGGAGTGACGTTGAGAGACAGGAACAATTACCACGTTATTTGAATTAGAACGAAGATAGTGAAGAAGTTATAAGACAGTGGATTCACGTGTTCTAAAATTGTTCGGGCACATGGTGACGATAGACGATGTGAGATTGATGCGCTAGACTGGAGTGACTTGGCTTTCTGACGCGCTGGAACCTGCATTCTTTTGGCTCCGAACACCAAATCAGCAAACAGTGCTGCATCAAGTTATAGTTGTTTTTTCTTCTTTTCGTGAACTCCTAAGATGATGAGGCCATTTGGTCCAAACATTCCCCGGGTGGCAGTAAGCGAGTGCCGATTCACGGTTAAAATTATTTGATCTGTACACTCACTTCCACTCCTCAAGCAATCCGTACTGTCTTTAGATTAGAGTGTTAAGGCTTTCAAGTGCACTGGAGTCAGTGTTCTTCTGGCACCGAACGTCAGACCAGCAGCCAGTGCTGCATCAAGTCATCGCCGTACTGTCTTCAATCCACTTAATTAGCACTCTCCTCAACAACTAACCCACCACACATAACAAGCTGATAGCTACTTCTCAGAGTTGCGGCAGTTGCTACATTAAATTTGTCTCTTCTGTCATTATGAAGCGAAACAATGCAAGTTCTGCCCCACTCGATACAAAACATTATCTAGTAGCCTCACCAACCATTCGTCTACCGTAACTCTACACCTCTATAGGCAGTCAGTCGCCACGTCGTCAAAACCATGGGCATTCCCTGCAGATATATGCAACAGTGACAAAATACAAATTTGTGAACGATTGGACAAAAAGTTTTGGAGGTACCACTTTTTGAAATAGTCGGTCTGTGACGTTATAACCCCGTATAGTAAACATTCAACATTTATAGGTGATTTCTCGAAAACTATGTTCAATCGTTCTCAAATTTTGACTGCATTCCCATGTTGCATACATCAATTTCATAATAAAAGTTTCTCTTCCGGAACATTCGTCCTTTATCACAGCTGCGCCTACCAAACGAGCATTACAGTTTGCAATTGATGGACGCGTTATTATTGAAGTGGCTAATATATCCCACCTCATCGGCCAAAACTGAACAGAATGAGGCTACGGTAGAGTGTGCGTGCTTATGCGGTGAACTATAATTCACTTCATGTTGCAAATAAATGGGCTGTTAATACAGATACAGACACTAGGCCGAATCTCACAGAAAGAGGGGTGGCCGACGGCAAGGCGCAGTTCACACCCGTCACACACAACTTAGCCCTTTTGCGCTTAAGGCTCCGACCGGCAGACCCCGCAACACATCCTCCGGGTCCTGAATGCGGTCCGAGGTCAGTGTCGGCAGCAGGGCCCGACAGTGTGACTGCCGCGTCATGATGACCGCCTCCCCTCAGCCCACCAGATCAACCAGACGCCCAGGACGGAAAACATATCAGGGCAGCGTCAAGAAAACATTCGTTCACATTCATTCTCTGCGTACGCCTACTCAGTGCACGCTCTCTCGCTACCTCCACACTCAAATCTCTCTTTCCTAACGCCTGCTTTACACCATCTATCCACCCAAACATTGGTCACCCTCCAGGCCTACGTCCACTCGCCTCTGTTCTCAACACCCTCTTCACCAATCTACCTTCATCAATCCTCACCATGTGCCCGAACCATCTCAGAACACGCGAAAAGACTCTTTCCTCCAACTTCTTCGCCATCCCCGTTCTAGCTCGCACCACGTCGTTATTGATCCTATCTCTCAGCGTCACCTTAGCCATGCTCCTCAAACATTTCATATCGAAGACATTCTACCTTCTTTTCTCTTCTGCTCTCACCCATCAAGTCTCAGCCCCGTAGAGCACAGTTGTGACAACTGCCATCCTAAACGTCCAACAACTCGTTACACTCAGAAATGCACCCAACACTTCACACACTTCCATCACTCGCGACTTCACTTCAGTTTCCACTTGTTCAGTCTTCTTTACATGCGAGCCCAGATACTTAAAACACTGAATTTCCTACAAAACTTTCCATTTAGGAGAACACTAATTCCGCTCGCATCGACATTCTTCGAGCATCTCATTGCTTTACTTTGACCCACGTTCACTCGAACTTTCCTCCTCTAACACACTTTACCAAACACCTATACTAGCCTACACAGCTTTTCCTCTTAATCTGCCACCACTGCCGTTTCATCCGCAAACAGTAACTGGCTTAACAACCATCTCCGTCCAATCGTTTCCAACAGCAGCAAGCCATGACCCAGTACACTCGCGTTCACCTTCCTGACCACTCCATCCAGGTAGAGATTAAACAGCCAGAGAAACATCGCAGCCTCGTCTCAGACCCATTTTCACTGTAAACCAATCACTCACCACGCTCCCCACTCTGAAACATGCTCTGCTGTCAACATAGAAACTCTGAACTGCTTTCAACAGATTTCCGCCCATTCCATACAAACGCAAAACCTTCCACAGCGCTTCCCAGTCAACCCTGTCATAGGCCTTTTCCAAATCCATCAAGGCCCAAAACACATTCATTCCCGTCGCATGATACTTCTCACAGACTTGTCTTACTGCAAAAATCTGATCGGCACGCCCTCTACCACTCCTAAAGCCAAACTGTTCCTCCCTAATTGCGACATCTGTACAGACTGTAATCGTATTGATCACCACTCGCCCGTACAACTTTCTGACCTCACATAATAAAATGATACCACTCGAGTTGCAGCATTCACGTTCATCTCCCTTGTCCATGTACATCGGAACAACGCAAGCACTGCGCCACTCTATCGGCATCACGCCCGATACGAAACACAGATTCAGCAGCCTCACCAGCCATTCGACCATCATTACTCCACCCTTTTTCAGGCACTCGGTCGTCACACCATCCAAACCGAGGGTTTTCTCTGCCTTTATCACATCTACTGCATCCTGCACCTCTTCCCTAGTAATGTCCGCAACAAGTTCTCTAAAAAACGGTATCCATGCACTACCACCGACAGCAACAATGTCAGGCTCCGTCATCCTCGGAATTCAACAACATAGCAAAATACACGGCTCACCTTCTACGTACAACACCACTTTCCGTCAACAACTGGCTGTTTCACCGCCTTCTCCTCCTCCTTTCTGGTCTCTGCCTTTCTCCCCCTCGTAACCTCTTTCCAGAACATCTTCTTGTTCTCAAAAAATTCTGGCACAACCGTCTGCTCTACCTGGCATCAGCGTCCCTTTCGGCTCTCACCACTCGCTTTACCATTTTCCTCTTCTCTTTACAGTTGTCATAGGCCACCACCGACCTCGCTTGCAATCACTGTTCTAAAGCATTTATTTTCTGCGCCACCGCCGGTTTGACCTCCTCGTTTGACCACTCGCAGCCCCTCCGTCAGCACCCGCCCACGCGGGCAACACCACACACATTTTTTGAACATCTCAACAAGGCATCTCTGAACGTCTCCCATTCTTCCTCCATTTTTTGCAGGTCCTGCCCTCTCACGTTGTCATATTACTCCCTCAACGCCTGCTGGAACTTCTCCGCTCTGCAATTCACATTCAATTCATCACTCACCTTCATTACCACTCTTCCTTCTCCCACTTTTCTGTTCCCATTCCACCTATGCTCCACTCATAATCTTCCTTCCACCAGCAGTTGGTCTGACACTCCTCCACCCTCCGTTCTCAACACCCGCACATCCAACCACTCTCCAAGAGATCAGCACAAAATCCATCAGCGCTCTATCCACCACTGCACTATGGGCCATCCTTACCCATGTGTACTCGTGGATATCTCGCTTCTGGAGCAAGTTGTTTCCAACAACCAGCTTCTGCTCCAAGCACAGACCTAGCAGGTTTTCTTCTCTGTCATTTTTACCAGGGACGCCATACCTTCCCATCAAATTTTCCACCAATGCATCTCCAACTCTTGCATTAAGGTCGCCCAGTACAACCACATTGAATTGACTTGCGAAACTCTCAATAAACTCGCTCAGATCAGTCAAAAATTTATTTCCTCACTTCTCTCGCTACCCGGCCCGTATTTGTATTGAATTACGTCGCAGCTCACTCGCCTGGGCACCAGCGAGGGAGGTTGTTTGCAGGCGGGGCCGCGGGTGTCCTGAAGAGCGCTGCAGTCACCCTCCTCTTCATCTAGTTGCTGCAGAGCGGGCAGGGTCGGGTCCAGGCAAACAATGCCCACCACCTCCAGCACTTTGTTTAGAGAAAACTGCTCCTCAGCGTCTGTGTAAAACTGATCGCAAAGGACCTCTTAGTTTTGAGCATTAACTGATCAGATAACAAGTCCTTCAACAGGAAAAAGACATTAGGAAAAAATTCAAGAAATTTCATTCATACTTGGCAAAAGTTTACTTTCAATTAGCTAGTGGTTAAACTTGTTTCACCGTCATCAGAATTCGAACCAGGGTCTTTGTGTTAATAGACGATCACTCTGCCACAAACGTTGGCATCGTTCGTGCATAACTTTCAATCTTACTGGATATAAAAGTAGTAGTAGTACTTGAAAAACTTGAAACGATTTGCTATCATACAGTAGGATTGGTTACCTTCACAAGGCATGCAATAGCATTGGGGTCAGGGAGGGGCAGGTTGTAACAGGGAGGGACAGACCCTGCCCCACTGGCCCCGGTGGTGGCCGAGGCGTTGCTGGAGACCCGAGCACGCTTACTACTCTCGTCAGGCCTGGAACATGAAAGGAAAAGATCAACTGGCATAAAAATTTCGCCGTGTGGAATATCCCAGCAACTTGAAATCCTATGGTATTTCTATCTTGATTTCTAATTCAACAACTTTAACAAACCTCAGAGCAAATGAGGATTTGAGTAGTACAGATACAGACACTAGGCTGCATCCCCCAGAAAGGGGGGTGGCCGATGGCAAGGCGCACCTCACACCCTCACACGCTCACACTCACACAACTTAGCCCGTTTGTGCTAAAAGGCTAAAGTAGTAATCTATGGAATCTAAAACGATGGACGGGTTCCCTACATGAACCGGCGTTGCCATGTAAAACTCACTGCTGATCTGCTGCGTCCATGCTTTGTAGCCCATCGCCACCATCCTCCTCGGTAGCGTCATCCTCCAGAGACCGCTTACTGGGGCCGCAACGACCGTCTTGAACTTCTTTTCTGGCCTCTGGCTCAGGAGTAGCTGGCTGCTGGCTCTGCACAACCTAACCACAAGGAAAATTAAGATACATGGCATGGATTTCGCGCAGCGGATTTCATTTCAAGATAGCGACAGCGAAAATATTAGTCATATCAATTGTCGTGTGGCCCCGGTAGGTGTCGCACAGCCCTAGCTTCCCCGATACCCACCGACACGTGCATGTTGAGACGCAAGAAGGGAGGAGGGGTGACCGGCTTGGGGCGATATGGATAATGTTATTGCAGGTATCTGTACTAACTTTGTAGGTTGGCTGGTAGTTAGTACATAGCCACATGTGTGACAATTTTTATACCGTGGACGCCAGAGCATTGTTTCTGTCCGCGTTCGTGTCTTTCAGCCACATTGCAACGCACCAAAACACGTAGAAGGAAGATCCTAATGTCACCGAATGTCAAACCACAAAACAATGCTGCATCAAGTTATTCACATATTTTCACGTTATAGTTAGGTTTACTGCTGCGCAAAGTTGATGTTCTTTATGCGGCGAATGTCAAAGGTGTGCACGGGCGCCACAGGAGGTACAGAACCTCCCAAGGTGAAGCCGTAAGGTCTAATCCCCTCACGGGTGACAGCATGTGGGACAATGATTAGTGTAAGGAGCTAAGTTGGACTCGATGTTTTGTATTATAAGAATGACGGTGATTGTTCACCTGGTAATAATAATGCGCGCAAGGATGACTTGCTTGCCGCCATTCATTCTGTTGTCCTGTAGCCAGACTTCGAGAGAGCAGGTATTGCTGGAGGTGTGCTGCTGCGGTCTCATGATAGAGGTTACGGTAAGGTCATCCGCGCATGAGCTGATGCAGGTGTTAGGTAGGTTGTGTTGGTGTGAGCAGGTCGTGCATGAAGTCCATGAAGAGTGAAGGGACACAATGGAGCTATGTGTGACACCTTTGGAGGAGCCTACGCCTACGAGGGAGCCTACAACCACCCACGAGGGAGCCTACACGAGTCAGGCATGCCAACTCAATCAAGATGATTTGCCTGTAGTGGCGGCGTCTGGGACTCAAGTGCCTCAATCCATCCTGTTTCATGTCCTCGCCGGTGGACGGCGTCGCGTGCGCCGTCTTTGCGGTGTTGAAGTGGACGCAGTCTGTACGCTGCACGGGCCTCAGGCCACCGACACTGTCAAGACACCAGAGCCACAACATATGCACCCAAACCGGACTATGAGGCCATATCGGGGTCCCTGTTTGATATTGATTGGCACTTGGAATTTATAAACTTGTCGGTCAACAGTTGTATTATGCACCTGGTGTTCATTCTGATGGGGCTGGTTGTTCTACATGTTCCAGTTCACAGTGGTGCCCAGTCCGTGCCGTGGTCTGTTCATCCACCTCGGCGGTTGATGCGAGAGAGATCTCTTGCCTGGCATGACTTAGAGTGTGAGAGCTTCCTTTGATAGAGGGGATCCTTGTTCTGTACTGGCAATGGGCGTATTGAACGCCTTAAACCATCAATATGGAACCTTTGCCATCCAAAATCGTGCTCAGTATGAGGAGCATCTCATGGACCGATTTTGCTAGTGTCCAAAGCTCTTTCACTCGTACATCCGCAATAAAAAGAAGGGTCGTTAATCCATTGGTCCTCTTCACGCTGCTGGTTGTGAGAATGTTGACTGCCTCCAGGTCATGAGTGAAACTTTTGCTGATGCGTTTGCTTCCATTTTTGTTGTTGATGCTCCTCCTTATCCAGCTCCCAATCAGGTCTTCCACAAAGGGGTGCCTGATCCAGTTGTCACTCATGCTAAGGTGCTTATCGTGTTGTTGGCTCTAAACGCCTCGTCGGCAATACGGCCCGATAGCTTACATCCAAAGCTTCTGAAGAGTTGTGCGGGTGCACTGTCGGGGCTTTTGTTAATTCTATTTCAAAGGTCAATACTTGTGGAGTCAATTGTGATCCCTCCGTTCAAAGGTAAGTCAAGCAAGGTATGATCCTCTGAACTACCGCCCTGTCAGTCTGACCTCTGTGTGCTGCAAGAGTTTGGAAAAGATTATGGTTTCCGGTCTGGTCGAATTTCTTGAGAGTAATGAGATTCTCTTCCCTCACCAGTTTGGATTCCGGAAATTTCGGTCTACTGGGGATCAGCTTCTCTTGGCTTATTCAGACTGGGTGGATGACAGCTTTGTTGTGGATGTTGTGCTGCTCGATTCTTTAAAGGCATTCAATGTGGTTTCTCATGTGTTGATTCACAAGCTGAGATAGGTGGGAGTTGGGCCAGTTTTGCTTGGCTGGATTCGTTCGTTTTTGGCTGGTCGTTCTTTGAGGGTTGGTGTTGGTGGGTGTTGTGGTGAGTCGAGAGAGGTGGTTAGTGGTGAGCTGCAAGGTTCGGTGCTGGGCCCTGTGCTATTACTGAACTACGTTAATCACATCACAAATGGAGTGCTGTGTTCTTTTAAAGCAATTGCGGACGACTACAAGCTGTACCTTCGGTACAAGAGGGTGAAGGAGTCTGCAGTTGCTGGTGTGTCATATCTGCAGTCGGATTTGGACAGAGTTAGTGCAGTTGCTTCATTTTGGAACTTGAGGCTGAACTCGGAGAAGTGTGTGGTGCGGAAGTTTGCTCGTTGGTTTGCTGAGTGGACTGATGAGAATCCGCTGGCTCTATACTATTTGAGTGGGATTCCATAAGAAATTTTCAATCCCACGGGGAACGTGGTGTGGTGGTTGATGTAAAACTGAAATTCCATCATCATGTCAGAGATGTGGTGGGTAAGGCTTCAAGATTGGCTAACAGCCTGCTGAGATCCACCGTTTGCCGTAAACCTCACTTCATGTTGTCCCTCTTTGTGATGCACATCAGGCCTCTCATGAATTATTTTTCGTCGGTGTGGAATGTGGGTTTTCTGGGGGATTTGAGATTGCTCGAGTCTGTGCAGAGGAGATAGACATGAAGTGTGGATGGTCTGGCTGAATTGGATTACTTTTCAGACTGAAGTGACTTCGCTTATTGTTTATAAGAGGAGAGGCTTCTCAGGGCAGACCTTATTAAATACTGGAAAATCATCTGCAGGTTGGATGGTGACGCCGACCTCGGGGGTATTTTTTGGAGAGCTCCTGATGTGAGAACACGAAGCCATCCCTTCAAGCTTTTAATGCCGGCTTGAAATACAGACATAAAGAGGAGATTCTTTGGAGCACAATGTGTTCAGTAGCGGAACAGCCTGTCAAGTTGTGTGGTGGTCAGATTCCCTGGCTGCATTCAAGAGTCGCTTGCAGAGTTTCTGGGTGATGTTCTGTTTGAGTTTGTTTAGGTTGGGGAAGGTTCTTCTATAACATGTTGGTATCCTAGCCATGGATTTACCTGCTGGATGCGCCACCTCTAACCCCCTTTATATATATTTAAATATATATAAATATAAATATAAATATATATATGTATGTATGTATATGTGTGTGTATGTATGTATATGTGTGTATGTATGTATATGTGTGTATGTATGTATATGTGTGTATGTATGTATATGTGTGTATGTATGTATATGTGTGTATGTATGTATATGGGTGTATGTATGTGTGTATGTATGTATATGTGTGTATGTATGTATGTGTGTATGTATGTATGTGTGTATGCATGTATATGTGTGTATGTATGTATGTGTGTGTATGTATGTGTGTGTATGTATGTATATGTGTGTATGTATGTATATGTGTGTATGTATGTATATGTGTGTATGTATATGTGTGTGTGTATGTATATGTGTGTGTATGTATATATGTGTGTGTGTGTATATATGTGTGTATACGTGTGTGTGTGTATGTATGCATGTATGCATGTGTGCGTGTATGTGTGCGTGTGTGCGCATGTGTGTGTGTGTCTGTGTGTGTGTGTGTCTGTGTGTGTCTCTGTGTGTGTGTGTGTCTGTGTGTGTGTGTCTGTGTGTGTGTGTGTGTGTCTGTGCGTGTGTCTCTGTGTGTGTGTCTCTGTGTGTGTGTCTCTGTGTGTGTCTGTGTGTG
>SDVV010003036.1:0-21939 GCA_016164225.1 Gammarus roeselii | reverse complement strand
ATATATATCTACATCGCGTATATAACAATTGTCCTCAAAGACACAGATAATTTATTTTAGGGCCAGAGCAATGCAAAGTCAAATCAATAGGGACAGGGCACGCTGAGGTGAAATTGCAAGATTCTGCAACAGTGCAGCCGTGTTTGAATAGGCAGCTGCTATTTATGCAAAGGCCTATAGAAAGAGAGATCAGAGAAACTTAGTATGTGAGGTTATGTTAGTGTTTTGTTGATTGGGTGGTAGTGTTGATGCTCTGAGTGAGCTGGAAAATATAGTTTTACATTACTAGTTTCGCGTTTATCGTCATCAATTGTTTGACTCTGTCTGCCTCTGTTTGCAAGCAAGCAATAGAGTGGTACATTTCTGCTTGAAAGAAGATACGGTTGCGCAATTCTGAATGTCAGCTGGTAGCTTGTTGAAGCTCTTTGGACCTAAAATAGCGAAAGCTTTGGCTCCAATCTCTGTTCTTATGAACTCGGTGTCAATGTTACTTTTATTCCTTGTTGATCGTTGATGGGCGGCTTTTGGAGTTGTCAATACAACACCGTTGAAACAGGAGAGCTTGTTCTGAATTTTAAAAACTCTTACTGCTTCACTCAGTTCTAGTAGTTCTTGGATGTTCAGCCACCCAAGTTTCTTTAGAATTGGTGTCACATGATCGCTCTTTCTAAAGTTCCCATTGTGAGCTACTTTTGCGGTGAAGTTTATGCTGCGTTGAATGTCTAGGAGTAATGTTTTTGTGCACTTACCCAAATGATGGGGCAGTTGTTTAAATGTGAAAAAATCAGAGCATTGATTACCAGAAGTCTGGACTTGAAGTCGAGTTGTTTCTTTGTTCGACTGAGAAACAGGAGTGTACCATTCAACAGAACAATGTCTGTTCTAATGATTTCAGGAACAGGTATGAATAGTTCGAAGACAAGAAACATATTTCTCAACATTTATTGGCAACTCTGGTAAAGTTAGGGCACTCTCAACTTCAGATAATCAGAGCAAGAGTGCAGCAAATCAAAAGGGGTGCTGAGGCAATAACTATGTTGTAAATGAATGAAGAAGAGAACAAAGTATCAGACAAGGTAATTTACCTATTTTAAACATAGACTTGAAAAGGTAAACAGGTAAGAAACTTCTTTATAAATTCACTATATGCATTATTACACACAAATATAGGTAAATCGGAAACATTTGGAAGCAATGCGATAGAAAACTCATATTGCAATCAAAACTAATTCTATGTAGTAAAATATTACTAAATTCCACAGCTGGGCAAAATGTGTTGAAAATATAAATAAAGTCTTGCATGCAACCATCAAAGAATAAATTACCCCAACATAAAGTATTTCAAAGTATGTACAGTACCTTAACAGAAAGTATCTCAAAGTATATACAGTATTCTGCAGGATTTCAAATAATATAAACAGTTTCGATACAGCAACACTCCTCAGCCCAAACTATCCAGCATACACACAAATATTATCGGGTCCTGCACTCATGAAGGACTAGGACCACAACCCAACTGGTCACTGCAAAGGGCATCCTTATCCAAGTGAGATGGAAGGCACAAAAGACAGCAGCAAGCTATGATGAGCGCAGTGGGTGGAACAGCGCCGAGTAGGATACTGCACATAAATGTCATTCAAGTGACCATATCAACACAGGCTACCTCATTCAAGTAATTGATATGTCACCCAATTCTTTAAAATGTGATGAAAGCAGCTAAAGAATCTTTGAAACAATTGAAGCTCAAACCAGAAATGATACACAAAAGTTTCATGTCCGGAGCATGACTGGCTAATAATCAATAATAGGATCACGTAGCTACAATCTGTAAAAAATCTCTGTATTACTGTATGCTTGGTGCATATATGGACTAAAAATTACCTTTCCAAGAGACATAAATGCTGACAAGCAGATGGCAGATCCAGACTCAGGAGATGCGAATCCTCTGGATACAGCAACAACTCCACAGGACAGCAGGAACCGAAAAAATGAGCAAGCTGCAACAGGCATCCACCATTATAAGCAAAACACAAAGCTACAGTCACAAGGAACAGCTGACCAGCAGCCAGAAAATCACATCAGAAGGCAACTGAACTAAGGAAACTAACCCAAACATATAATCCAATGGTGGTTTGCCTCCAGGAAACTCTCCTTGGCATGTACGAACAATCTTTTCCCAGCGGGTATAAACCCCACTTATCCCTCCCACTGCCGATTCTTGACAGGACACAGGTCCAGCCACAACAGTAAATCAAGCTATCGCATGTGCTCAAATTCCTTTACAAACGACTCCACGAATGTAGGTCTATAGAGTATGCCTGATTTCCTACGAGATGATCCGCCACTTGCATCTCTCCGCACTCTCCTACTAATGTCGTATTTACTACAAAGTCTGGTCTACCCACCCTTATCCCGATCGGTAGAGTGGGAGACCAAAACCTGGCAAGCCTACTGATGTATTGTACAGCTAACGCTCTATAGCCCTCACCTCCTGTGTAGCAAAGGTTCTGGAGAAGATTGTGAATGCCCGACTGACCCGCCACCTAGGAGCAAACTCACTCCTTTCCCATTACAATTCGTATTTCACAAGATGCAATCAGCTCAGGATGCATTATTACGCGTTGTGACTGGTATCCAAGGTGTATTGGACCGCAAGTAACTTGCAGTAGTTTCTTTCACCTTCAGAAGATAAACGGCATTATGGCATCCTTCGAGAGATCAATCAGATGGAGCTTCTGGGTCACCTGGCATTTTTCATTCTGAACTTCTTTCAGCGGATTGTCTTCTGGGCCAAAATCGGCTATCACCTCTCAAACATGCATACCCAAGATTAGGGTCTACCCCAGGGTAGCGTCTTTTCTTGTACTCTATTCGCGATTGCCATTAATGGGATCACAAGAGTGGCCCCTCCCTCCGTAATCGGTTCTCTGTATGTTGACAACTTCATGATATACACATCGACGCTAGTTGTGTCGTAACTCCAACACCAACGGCCGAGTGCAATTGCTCAGGTGGCTGCTTGGACAGAATCTTGAGGCTTTACAATCTCTCGAAGCAAAACATGTGGACTTCATATTCATTGGTACCGCACAGATACGGAACCAGAATTCAGACTTTTTAGGAAAATTATCCCTTTACTACCTACAGTCCGCTTTCAAGGACTAATATTCAACCAGAACCTAACCTGGAAGTACCACGTGCAGCAGCTTATGATAGACCGCTTGCATCTATCTATCATCCTTTGGATTGCATTGCACTTCACCTGAGCCGCAGACGCCATTACCGCGCTATCATCCGGCCCAAACTGGACTATGGGAGCGTTGTCTACGGCTTCCTGAAACCAGATATCCTCAAGACATTGGAAGCAGTTATCAATGCCGCCCTTCATGCCTGTACTGGTTTCCGTTCCTCCATAATTGTCAGCCTTCTTTGTGAAACTGGTGAGCCTAGTCTTACCCTGCGACGGTAACTAATCGACCTCCAACTTCTATTGCCATATTCTTGCTTGCCCCACTTCTACATGTATCACAACCCGACTGAACCTTCTCAGTCTGGCTCCTCCTCGAGCTTCTCACAGCACATCAAGCTTCTTTCAACATGAGCTGCCACGTATCATAGTGGACTCTCTTCGCGAGATGCAGTCCCATTTTGGCGTATGCTAGAAAATATGCTTTGCCCTCACTATTTTTCTGGACTAAGTCAGACGTTGCATCCCACAATCTTCGATCAATTATTCTCTTCCACTTCGTAGGAGCCATAATGTTGCATGGGCTTCTGCTTTTATTTGAATGAATCTTGATGAGGAAACCCCATTTATGAGAGAAAGTAGTTTCGACCGGTGTCAACATTTTTATGTCCCAACATTTTGGGTATAAAAAAACATAGTTTTCTTGAAATTCTCTTGATTTTTTATGTGTGCGACCTTTTTGCCAAAATTGGCACTTTCATGTCGTGCGACTACATCGCCGGTATTTTGGATCATATGTCTTGCAACTGTATCGACGATCCGAACAATCTCCCGCTCTATATAAGTGAGGGCTGTCATACCTAGTTATTCATTAATGCTTCACGCTTCGCCGGAACAGGTCGTCTCAGCGCTACAGCTCAGCCGTACACCAAGACTGCTACAGTCACTGCACCTGCTTAACAGCAGGTAAGAAACGGTACTCCACGGCCCATCTGGGCAGTGAACTGGTGATCCACTGCCACTGCAGAGCCATAGATGGGAGCTGCAATTGCAGAATGCTTACTGTTTGAGCTGTAGCTGTGACACAAGCCTGTCGCCGGCACACACCATCTATACTTGAAGCCGACGACACCTGTAAACAGGTGACACCATCGATGCTTGGTTTTGAGCTCAACGGTCTGAGGACAGCTATTCGTACCAACATGCAGATGAGTACATGTCATATATGACGTTCCTTTGCGAACCGCCCAACATGAGGTATTATGTCCTGCTCGTAGGGCAAATGCCCACCCCAAGCAGATGCTGGGTAGACCGATTCCGGCCGTAGGCTATTGCCCGCTTCAGCCAAAGGCCCGCTACTGCTGTTTGGTCGTAAAATCAGCAGTCGGCGGACAGCTTTTCACACCTACAGGCAGATTAGTACGTGTAAGATAGGCTGTTGCGCAGCCGGTCAGTTGCCGCCGACGCCATCTTGAATCATATGTCAAGACTTTGCCGAAGCGGCGTTGCGGTTCCTTCCTAGCAAAAGACAACCGACTAATAAATTACACAGACTAAACGGATGCCTGAAATATGCAGATGCCTGCGATATGCAGCTGCCTACGATATGAGATGACTGCTATAGACAGTGGCCTGCTACTGCTGTTTGGTAGTCAAGTCAGCAGTCTGAGGACAGCTTTTCACACTCACGCATATTATTACGTGTCAGATAGGCTATGGCAAAGCCGGTCAGTTCCACTGACGCCATCTGGAATCGTACAACAACATGCCAAAGCGGCGTCACACTGCCGTCTTGACAGACGACAACCAACTAACATGACACACGCTAAGCGGATACCTGCAAAATGCAGAAAACTGCTATAGGCAGTGGCCATCTACTGTAATTCGGTTGTGAAGTCAGTTGTTTGTAGATAACTTTTCGTACTTACATGAAGATTATTACGTGTCAGATTGGCTGGGCGCGGCTGGTTAGTTAACCTTCGACGTCACACAAGTTAGCCCTTTTGTGCTAAAAAGTCCAACCGGTAACCCCGCAACACATACTCTTGATCACGAGTGCAGTCCGAGGATCCGTTGCCAGCAGAAGAGCCCGGAAGTTTTCACTGGTTTACCCCCGCCGCGTCATGATGGCCGGGCCACCCCCACCCACGACCATCCCGACAACGGGATGCCTAGAACGGGAAAGCACATCAAAGCAGAGTAAAAATCAACTATTCACAACCATTCTCGACTCACGCCTGTTCATTGCACGCTCTCTTGCTACTTCCACATTCATGTCTCTCTTTCCTAACGCCTGCTTCACACCATCCATCCACCCAAACTTCGGTCTACCTCTAGGCCTGTGACCACCCGCCTCCGCATTCATCACCCTTTTCACCAATCTCCCTTCATCCATCCTCTCCATGTGCGCCCGAACCATCTCAGAACACGCGAATCCACTCTGTCCTCCAACGTCTTCACCATCCATGTTCTGATTCCAACCATGTCGTTAGTGATCCGGTCTCTCAGCGTTACTCCAGCCATGCTCTTCAAACATTTCATCTCGAAAACATTCAACTTTCTTCTCTCCTCTGCTCTCACCTCCCAAGTTTTAGCTCCGTAGAGCACAGTAGGGACAACAACACCCTCATACAGCCCTCTCTTTGCTTCCATCCCCAACGTCCTACAGCTCATTACACTCTTCAGTGCACCCAACTCTTTACACCCTTCCTTCACTCGCGCCTTCACTTCAGTTTCCACTAGTTCAGTTATCTCCACATGAAAGCCCAGATACTCAAAACACTGAACTTCCTCTAAGAGCTCTTCATTTAGGGTGACACTAATTTTGCTCGCATCGACAGTCCTCAAGCATTCATTACTTTTCTCTAACCCACGTTCACTCGAAGTTTCCTCCTCTCACTCACTCTACCAAACTCAGACACTAGCCTACATGGCTTCTCCTCTGAATCCGCAACCAGGGCCGTATCATCAGCACATTGCAACTAGCTCAACTGCCAACTCCGCTATTCGCTTCCAACAGTTTCAAGCAACGACCCAGCACACTCGCGTTCACATCCCTGACCACTCCATCCATATAGAGGTTGAACAGCCAGGGAGACATCACGCAGCCTTGTCTCAGTCCCACTTTCACTGTGAACCATTCATTTGCCTTGCTTCTCACTCTGACACATGCTCGGCTGCCCGCATGGAAAATCCGCACCGCTTTCTACAGATGTCCGCCCACTCCATGTAAACGCAACACCCTCCACAGCGCTTCCCTGTCAATCCTTTTGTATGCCTTCTCCAGATCCATGAAGGCCCAGAACACATCCTTTATTTTGACAAGGTTCTTCTCACAGACATGTCTCACTGCAAAAAATCTGATCGGCACACCCTCTACCACTCCTAAAGCCACACTGTTCCTCTCCAATTACGCAGTCCGCACAGTCTCGAATCCTTTTGATCAGCCCTCTCTCACTCAACTTACCAACCACACATAACAGATTGATACCTCCCGAGTTGCAGCATTCATTTTTATTTCCTTTGCCCTTGTATAGCAGAACAATGCAGGCACTGCGCCACTAAATCGGTACCACGCCTGCTTCAAAACACAAGAAGTTCAGTAACCTCACCAACCATTAGACAATTGTTACTCCACCCTTTTTCAGGCAATCTGTCATCCTCGACATTCAACAACTCATCAAAATACTCGGCCCACCTCTTCCGTACATCACCACTTTCCCACAACAACTGGCCGTTTTCTTCTTTCATCACTTCCTCCTTTCCGGTCTCTCCCTTTCTCACCCTCTTCACCTCTTTCCAGAACATCTTCTTGTTCTTCTCAAAATTCTGGCACAACCGTCTGCTCTACCTGGCATCAGCGTCCCTTTTGGCTCTTCTCACCTCCCGCTTCACCTCGTTTCTCCTCTCTTTGTTGCTTTCATAATGCTTTCATAAGCCACCACCGACTTCACTTGCAACGTTCCTCGTTTCCGTGCCACCGCCAGTTTGACCTCCTCGTTCCAACTATCGCAACCTTTCCTTCTGCACCCGCCCCCACGGCGCGCACCACATACCTTCTTCGCACATCTCGGCAACGCATCTCTTAACGCCTTCCATTCTTCCTCCAGATCTCTCAGGTCCTGTCCTCTCACGTTGTCATATTCTTCTCTCAACGCCTGCTGGAACTCCTCGGCTCTACTTCTCACATTCAGTCCACACTCACTTTCACTACCTCTCTTCCTCCTCCCACTCGTTTGTTGCCCTTCCACTTCTGCTCCACTCATAATATACCTTCCACCAGCAGATGGTCAGACAACCCTCCACCCTCCCCTCTCAACACCCGCACATCCAACAGCCTCCCCACCATTCTCCTCGATATCAGTACAAAATCCATCAGTCTCTCTCCACCACTACACCACGGGCCATCCATACCCACGTGTACTTGTGGATATCTCGCTTCTTAAACAAACTTCCCGACCACCTACTCATGCTCCATTCTTAGACCTATCAGTTTTTCTCCATTGTCATTTCTACCGGGAACGTCATAGCTTCTTCTCACATTCTCCACCACTACCTCTCCAACTCTCGCATTAAGGTCACCCAGTACAAATACATTGAAATGACCTCCAAAACTTTCAATACACTCACTAAGGTCAGTCCAGAATTGCTCCCTCTCCTCTTCACTCCTCTTGCTTCCAGGTCCGTAAGCACTCACAAATGCCCATCTTTCTACGCCCAACTTAAATTTCACCCACATCAATCTTGAAGACACCTCCTTCTATTCGGTCGCGCTGCGAGCCAACCGATCACTCAATATCAGGACCACACCTTCCACTTACCACACCAAACTCGCATTCGCCCTTACCTTTCAACTTCGTCTCACTCAGCGCCAACACATCTAACTTCCTCCTCACAAACATCTCGCCAATCTCTCTCCTCTTTACCTCATTCGTACTACAGCCACGCAGATTCAGCGACCCTAACAATTGGGTTCGGAGAGGCATGAACCTCTCCTCCCCCCGCTTGTCTTGCCATCTTTGAGGATGGCTCTTACAGATAAAGGGATTCCAAGCCCCTTCGCTCCGCCACTTTTAGTCGCCTTTTACGACACGCAGGGGTTACGGTAGCATGATTCTACGCCCGGCTACGGGGCGCTCTTTCAGCTGCCTTACAATTACATGAAACGATGACGACAACGCGCTGCCGAGCTTCGTCGGGCTGTCATCTTAACAGCCGACAACCGGCTAACGAACGACGCACTCTCAGCGGATGCCCGCTATAGACGATACCTGCTATTGGAGTACGGTCATGTTGACAACGGTCTGCGTAAAGCTTTTCACAGTTATTACGTGTCAGATAGGGTGATGCGCGACCGGTCAGGTTCTTCCCGACGCCATATTGGATCGTAGGACAACGTGCTGCCGAGCAGCGTCGGGTGCCACACGACACCATCTCGCATTGTACGACAACGCGCTGCCGAGCGGCACCGGGCGGCCGTTTTAGCAAACGACAACCGACTAATGTATTGACACTCCAAGCAGATGCCTACCATAAGCAGATGTCCGCTTTAGGCAGATACTGGCTATTGAATTGGTCATGAGACAGCGGTCTGCGGACAGTCCTTCACAATCATTACGTGTCTTACAGGCAGTTGCGCGCCTAATCGGTTGCCGCCCGCCGCCATCCTGAGTCGTCCAACCCACTCTGCCGCGCGACTGCAAGCCACCATCTTGGCAGACGACAGCCGGCTAGCAAACTGATTTCCTGCTCAATGACAACCCACTTACAGCATCACTTTAGGGGTCTGCTGAACAAAGATAGCTCGGTTTGAACGATAGCTGCGTTTGAGCAACGTGGTCAAAAACACGTCTGCGGCATATTCATAGCTCGTTCACACCTTCAATATTCAACTCTTCTCAACTAGAGGGTAATGAGTCACTAACGACTGTCGGCATATATCACCCAATATTCTCTATCGATAAATAACATGTCCCTCATATTTTCGTGCGAAAATTTAGGTCATGGGTCGTATGCATCACACGTATATTTTTGGATCAGAGCAGCCTATTTATACTGCACTCTCCGTTGTTTCAGCAACAATGTCCGGCACCACATCCGCGGCAGCCAAATGAGGGGGAGCCACAGGATGGCACCTCCACAGGCATGGCCTGTCGGAGGACCGACGCTCCTGCGCAAAAGGTTTGTGCCTGCTGCCCAAAGACGACCTCCACCCCTGTTGCCTTCGTCACTCCAGCTGTTTCGCGGGTCACGTATGCCGCCCAGCGGAGTGCACCATCTGCCTATTAGCCACGAACGCGCAAATGGGCAGTGCTACCTTGGAAGCGTTCAAGAACAGATATCGGGCAATGAGACGGAAAAACACCCTCAACATCACATCAGACAAAAGAACATTCTTACCATTTCGGGCCCGCAGCACAACCCACTCCGATACTCAGAGAAGAAAACGGAAGAGACTGGAAAGGTTGGAATCACGACAAAGGACGACACGGGTCCTTCTCCTTCCCAAGTTCCCAAGGGCTCCAGCAGGAATGGCACAATCCCCTCATCCCGAAGGCCCCCCCAGCCCTCGACCTCTGCACCGAATACTGTCGCAGAGGAGCGGCCCACCTTGGAAGACTTCTGTACTCGTTTTTCCCCGCGTAAGAAGAGGGCACACCCAATTCCGTGCCACCCAATCAAGAGGCGTTCCAAACCCACAAAGAAAACACCCCAGTGGATCCGGGCCTGCTCTCAATGTTCATGCGGACGGCATCGGACGAGAGAGCCGAAACGTTACTCACGTCTGTGTTCCTCCCCATACCCTGCCTCCAACGTTCGGAGTCGACCACCATCCCCAAATACGTAGCTGAGTCAGCTCCGGCTTCAGCACCATAACCCAAGCGGGCACGGAGAAAAATGTCGCCCACGCACCCTCCCAACCACCACCATGACCTTCTGGTCACCCGTCCACCCCCGCCGCCTACCGAGGACGCCTTGACGCCTGTTCCTCCAATTGCGGTCATGGTCACGAAACATGACAGGGTCCTCTTAACGCTCACGTTGCAGGAAACCCGACTCCTGTCCCCTTTGAACACCGTAGATACCAGGCTCCATGTGGTGGAGACAAGGGATCAAGGATGGGAGGACCTTGCTGAGTACGAAGAGAAACCCTATGACGAACAAGGTGGGGAATCAGAGGACGGATTGGCCGACCTCGACCCCCAGCAGAGAGGGGGGAGATATATATAGAGGAGGAACGCTCCCACTCCAGCCCCCCTCACCTCATCCGGTCTCGCCGCACACCACTTTACCGAAAGCAGGCGGGAGGCTTTCTCGGCTACAGACCGCTCCTATCCCTTCACAACCACCACGTTTCCGGACCATGCCCATGGGCACTTCTCTCGAAACCCCTGATGACGAGGACCAGATCTGACCCCCTTCCCCAACCACAGAGGAGAAGTGGTATGTGCCCTCCTTAATCGCGACGTTCGCGGAGGGGCTTGTGAGCTGCGACTATATTGTCAACACCACAGAATCACCCAATAACCTAATCAAAGTTCGAAAGCGAGGCTCAAACTTCATTTTCTCGCGGGTGGACCTGGCAAACCCCCTAGTTCAGGGGGGTTTGCCAGCTCCACTTCCGGCGACCTCTAAGAAGCTTCCCTTCCAGCTCCTTAAGAACATCTTTACTATCGAGCATCCAGCTCATCGAGGAGCGACCATCAGGGAGGACGGACGGTTCAACATGAAACGCATTCGAAATGCCCTCCCGAAACTCCTCACGCAAATTATTGACGCCCTGCCCACCAAGTCGGCACCAACGGGGATTGACTCCTGGTCAAATGCACACTTTGCGCTCACATCGGACTGCCCTACGTGCAGTGCCTTGCTCGAATTCGCAAAGGCTCCAATCTTGCCCGCAAGGGCCCTCTTCAAGGCCACCAAGAACAAGATCGCCTTCCCTCTCGATCACATTACTTCAGACGTCATTGCGAGGGATCTCCAGTTGCGCTCACAGGTCGCTCAGGACCTGCGAGGCTACTTACTCGGCGCGTCGCTGACGGGGCTTCTGGCTCGCATCCGTGACCCCATCTTGACAGACTGCACACGAGTTACACCACAGTCACTGCGTTATTTATCAGAGCTTATGGATAGGTTCCATCCACAAACATCTAGCAGGCCTGATCACGGCGGCTCAGTGGAGGTACAGAATTCGCCTTCAGACTCTGGACGGGCTCGGTCCAGAGTCTGTTCGCGAAGCCCTTCTAGCGATATCAGTGTTTGAACCCCTACTCTTCACCAATGAGGCGATCTCAAATGCTCTACAGGTGCGTGAAAACTTCCGAAGCAGGACGGAAGTTATCTCTTTTATAGTCCCCTCCACTTCCGGCTTCACAACCCGTGCACCACAGGCCCCACGACGCCCTCACCCACGTCAGAAGGGGGTCGCGTGGGGAGCATTTCCTGGCCAACGTAGTGCCCCGTCAAGTTCCTTTCGTGGCTAAGGCGGGGTCGAGAGTAAGTTTGGTCAACCTCAAAGCGGTCGACAAGCATCTCGCAGTGTCCGCCCAACGTCCTGGCATGGGGTCATGCAAGCCCAAGGAAGGCGCGGGGGCCCCAGTAGCTCACATACAGGATCAGGGGCCTATTTCTCCACTACCTTCTGGGCCCGGGGACGATACCCGAGGGTCCAAAGGAAAGGATGTTGGGCAGGCCCAAGTCCACGGGGGACTACGGACAGCGGGACCGCCCCTCTTTCCTTACCTACTGACGTCATTCCGGCGGCCCTCAGGAGACGCTTAGCACACTGGAGCGTGGCCACGCCTCGGGACAAGCGCATACTTTCCAAAGGCCTCTCCTGGCGATGGGTTACATGACCACCTCCCCTCGATTACACGGTCTCACACACCATTAACACGAGGACGTTCTCACACCTATAGTGCTCGACTTCCTGCGGAAAGACATAGTCAAGGTGGTACCTAAACAACCAGCTTTCGTTTCTCGCATATTTGCGGCTCCCGAGGCCTCAGGAGGGGATCGCTTAGTGATCGACCTCTCCAAGCTCAACCGTACTGAGACATCCTCATTGGTTCACCAAATTGGACATCAAGGACGCTTTCCCGCACGTCCCAATACATTCCAGATTCCAAAAGTACCTGGCGTTTAAACTACGTGGCCAGCTGTAATTTTTTGCGTCTCTTCCATTCGGCCTCAATCTGGGAACGAAGATCTCGGTCGCGAAACTACCCCTCCGCTTACTCCACCAGCAAGGGATAGGCGCGGCATTCTACATCGACGACTGGCTACTCTAGGCACCAACAGCACATAAGTGCCGGCTCAACACACGACGGCCAGCACACTTCTCAAACTAGGCTTCCACCTGGCGAAGTCTATTCTGGACTTCCTGGGAGTGACGCTAAACGGAAAGGTCGGGTCCATCGCCCTGACCTTACAGCACATCGATCGCTGCAGGGAAATGGCCACGGATATACTATCCCGGAAAACTCTCTCGCTCCAACAGCATCAGATTTTCCTCTGCCTCATCAATTTCCTTACACCTTACCTGCGTCACGCTCGCCACTTCTTCAACGACGTCGTACTAGCGGCACGGCCCCTGCGCTTATCCAGCAACCCCACCGCTCTCACCACCTATTACCGCTTTGCAGTACAGCAATGGAGCAGCGACACCTTCCTTCACTCCCATGTCCCGTTCGTAATGCCTCCACCGGAGCGCCTCCTGTGGACGGACGCATCAGACAAAACGTGGGGGGCCGTCTGCTGCAGCGACCAGCAGTCGTACGGCCGCTGGTCAGCAGGGAAACGCAAACTCCATATTACATCAGAGGAGTCGCTAGCCATCATCCGCGCTCTGCAGACACGAACTCATTGGCACCACACCACTGTCCGAGTGTTGTCAGACATCATGGCAGCTTTAGCTATGGTCTTACAGAAGATCGGAGCACATCTCCTCACGATCCTCCAAAATCGTCACCTCGCCGGCGTTACAGAAGATCGGAGCACATCTCCTCACGATCCTCCAAAATCGTCACCTCTCTTCTCGCGACTTATGTTCCCGGATCAACCGGTCGAGATGTAGTGGACCCTGACGCCTCAATGCTTCGCCCGCCTCTAAACCCTGCGCGGAACCATGCAAATCGACCTCTTCGCACACTCGGGAAACCACAAGCTCCCACTATTTGCTGCTCCGTATCCTCACTCACGGGCAGCTCGAGTGGATTCTCTCCAATCCGACTGGAATCAGTGGACAGACATATACCTCTTCCCCCGATACAACCTGATCCCCTAGGTGCTCCGCAAGCTCGAAGCGTACCGCTACAGCGGCGTCCTTGTCGTGCCCGACCACCCCAACGCACTGTGGTGGCCCCAGGTCGTCGCGTCCTTCCGCGAGGTTTCGCTCGCTCTCGACGTGTCCCAGCGCATCGAGGGCAAGGAAGTGCCTCTAACTTCACGACCATTTTCTCGTTATCTCTCATTCAATTTATAATAAAGGTTCTCACGATCAAATTCAAGAGATCGCTGGCAGACACTCTGGTCAACACGCACAGACCATCGACTAAACACCAATACCAAAGCGTCTGGGCTCGCTTTCAAGCGTGGCTGCTCAACACTAAAGTGCAGTCCATCACCCAGACCACAGTCAGCAGAGGCAGCTCAACCCACGCACCGTTTTTGTTTACAGGAATGCGCTTCATATGCCTCTCCAGCAGGGGTTTGGAGTCACGACCCAAGAGTCTATCTTCAAGGAACTGGCGAGGGCTCAGTTTCACGAAAATCCTCCGCAAAGGCGTTTCGTCTCAGTGGAGGCTGGAACCGGTCCTTGACATGCTTGCCTCTACTCGCTTCAATACTCAGACGGCGTCAGTATTGGCACTATTTCAAAAGACTCTTCCTCGTTGCCTTAGCGGCGGCGAACAGGGCATCTGAGATTGCAGCCATGGCACGCACGGGACTAGATTTCGCCAGCAACCCGTCATGCGCGCTCGTACTGACCGCTGACAAGGTCCTGTATAAAAACTAGACCATCACCCACACGCCACTGCTCATCTCTATTGCCTCACTGCAACCGGACGGTTGGGCACGCGCACTGTGCCCCATGACTGCTCTCAAAGCCTACGTGGCACGGTGTCCGTCAAACCATGACCTTTTGTTTATCCATCCTACTTCAGGCAAACCACTCAAAGCGTCATCGGTGGGGCACTACATCTGCTCGCTTATCAATGATGCCACACCAAACGCTTTCACTAAAGCTCACGATGCCAGAAAGTATGCCTCATCTCTCGCTTGGACGCGTGGGGTCCCTCTCCCATACATCATATCCAAAGCGTTTTGGAAATCGACCCACGTGCTGGTACACAAGTGCCTATTTGCAGTGGAGAAGACTACCCAACCTTGTGTCTCATTAGGTACCGGGTTGATAAGCCTTCTCGTTTCCAATGTTTATGACGATTACATCAGCTAATGCCAGAAACTTTGCTACGTATTATAGAATACATACATAACTATCTTACCATATCGTTCGGAGGCACTCAACAATAAGACTCCAGGTCTTGAATTACGTCGGAGTATTGAGTATGTATTTAATTCATCCTACTCAAGGTACTACAATGTTACCTTAGGAGCTATTGTACACACTGTCGATACGGACATAATAGGATTATATTGCCACTACCTGATCGTTCAACCAGTCATACCGATGGGCAATAGGTCTGGATTACGGACTTCTCATTTGGTTGGGTAAAACTCGAGCCCCGCATATTATTTTGGCCGCTATGAGCCAACAAGATTTACTGCTATCGGCATTACGCAAATATTGTATTTGCCTATATATTAAGAGTATTTGGGCGCTCAAACTCGAGGCCCCCATATTATTTTGCCGCTAGAAGCTACTTTATTTCCTGTTGTTGGCACTGAGCAATGCTTGAATTTGCCTCTAATTACAGTCATTCCTCCATTTATCCAAATGTATTCATTCCTTACACGG
The DNA here is from genome assembly GCA_016164225.1 of Gammarus roeselii. NCBI lineage: Eukaryota > Metazoa > Arthropoda > Malacostraca > Amphipoda > Gammaridae > Gammarus > Gammarus roeselii. The sequence continues at coordinate 6,769 of SDVV010003036.1, read as the reverse complement.
CAAGCGCTTCTTTGAAACCACTCAGTTTAAGATGCAGCCGATCCATCCAATTTCTGTGCTCTTCTGGCATAGGCCAGCTTGCGCTACACTATGACTCTTACGAATAAAAGAGAATATAACTTTTGTTATCTCTATTCTCTCGATGAAAAGCTATTTCTCTGTAATGTAGTAAGAGCCATAGTGGGCCTCCTCCTCCCTCTGCTATCTTGAAGAAACAACGGTTACCTCAAGGTTTTCTTGACATCACAGCCCAAAAAATTTGTATTCCCTGCTGGCAGCCGCCTCAGTTTTTCTGACAGGAAGCCGTTTTTCACCAGCCCTCATGAATGACGAGGTATGCCAGCCTTCACTTATATAGGATGGGACAGTGTTTGGATCGTCGGTACACTCGCAAGACATAGGACACCGAATACCGACGATGTAATCGCAAGACATGGAAAAGCCAATTCCGGCGAAAGGTCGAACACAAAAAAAAATCGAGATGATTTGAAGGAAACATTGTTTATTTTTTTATTTTTCGAAAAATGTTGACACACAAAAAGGTTGACAACGGTTGAAAACTACTTTCGACAAATGTTATCAAGATTCTCTCAGAAATCGTCTCTGTGCTGTTTTCTCTTCAAGATTAATTTGAATAAAAGCAGAAGCGCATGCTACACTATGGCTCTTACTACATTACAGAGAAATAGCTTTTCATCGAGAGAATCGAGATAACAAAAGTTATATTATAGTTCATGCGGAGGCTCATCACGCTGATAGCTTGCATATTTTTACTGATGAATCAAAATTCGATGACGTGGGCTGTGCTGCGGTATTCTCTGGGCGCGTCGTCATTAAGAGGCTCCCGCCATCAGCGTGCGTCTCCACCGCTGAACTCGCGGCCATTGCTGACGCCCTCTTGGCCGCCAACATCCCAATCTTGAAGTGATTCGCTCAACGCGCTTCAATTCCTGGAGACCTTCAACAATTGCCACCCTATTGTTTCAGCAATTTTACGCTGGCTTGTAGGATTGCGCTCGAGGAACGAGAACGTTTGTTTGTTCAGGGTTCCGGGTCTCTGTGGGGTGGTAGGCAATGAGCAGGCAGGCGAAACGGTGCGAAAAGCTGCAGCGGCGCCTGACCCAGCGGAACAACGTCCACTTTCATAAGAAGACTTTTTCCCAGCAATTAAAAAAGCTCTGCAAAATAAATGGAACATGGAATGATCTGATGGTCCTATGAGGAATTAATTGTGCTATGTCAAAGACACACCTACACCCTGGGTCTCTTGAAGTAGCCGATCACGATGGGCTGAGGTAATTCTATACCGATTGAGAATTTGACATGATAGACTAGCGCACAGAAACTTAATGGAGACGTCGCCATTCCCATACTGCATGGACTGTTCAGTGCCTCTCACAATACATTAGATAAGAGTGTCATGGTTTTCTAGCCCATGCCTAACCTGGACGGAATGCCGACACACCCACTTCTCCAGGAGCCGGTGCCTGAACCCTTCTAATACACTCCGCTTAATGCTTACTGAGTTCTCTCGGTGGCAATTCAATGCGGTACCGCTTCTCAGCTATCGTCGAGAAACTAACATCTTAGCTAAAATCTGATCTGTTGTGAATTAATTTTACTTGATTTTACCTACCGATGGACCTCTCCATGCCGGAGGACCACTGTCTCTTTGCTCATTTTGAGTAGGTGAACACTTTTATGACCTTTCCATATAAACAGTAATGACCTGAGCATGCCGTGTGTCGAAACAATCCCAGAGATGGGCGATGACTTGTCAACAACTTGATACAGCCCTGACTGCTGGTTTGACGTTCGGTGCCAGAAGGGCATTGACTCAAGTGCACTAGAAAGGCTCGGCGCTCTGATCCAATCTTATACCTGGATCGCAGCTCCTGCCGAGTTGGAGTGAAGGCCTCTGAGCATGGGGTCTATAGGCCACTGAACTTCCTTACAAAGCAATGAAGATGATTCGTTTACGATTGAATTCACTGGAACACAGATTTAATTTTCCCTACCCCTAGTAAGAGGTGCAGGAGGCGGTTGAGGTGATGAAAGCAGGGAAAAAGCTCCTGGTTTGGATGGCGTTGCGACCAAGTGCCTGAAGAAAGGTGGAGTAATGATTGTCGAATGGTTGGTGAGGTTACTGAACTTCCATTTTGTGGCAGGCGTGGTACCGATTGAGTGGCGCAGTGCCTGCATTGTTCCGCTATATAAGGGCAAAGGAGATGAAAATGAATACTGTAACTCGATAGGTATCAGTCTGTTATGTGTGGTTGGTAAGTTGTACGGGAGAGTGCTGATCAAAAGAATTAGAGACTGTACGGACTGCGTAATTGGAGAGGAACAGTGTGGCTTTAGGCGTGGCAGAGGGTGTGCCGATCGGATTTTTGCAGTGAGACAAGTCTGTGAGAAGTACCTTGTCAAAAGGAAAGGATGTGCTCTGGGCTTTCATGGATCTGGAGAAGGCATAAAACAGGATGACAGGGAAGCGCTGTGGGGGGGTTGCGTCTGTATGGAGTGACATCTGTGCAGAGTTTCTATGTTGGGAGCCGATCATGTGTCAGAGTGGGAAGCGAGATGAGTGATTGGTTCACAGTGAAAGTGGGACTGAGGCAAGGCTGCGTGATGTCTCCCTGGCTGTTCAACCTCTATATAGATGGAGTGGTCAGGGAGGTAAACGCGAGCGTGCTGCGTCGTGGCTTGGAACCGTTGGAAGCTAAAAGGCGGAGTTGGCAGTGAGCCAGTTGCTATTTGCGAATGATACGGCCCTGGTTGCGGATTCAGAGGAGAAGCTATGTAGGCTAGTGTCTGAGTTTGGTGGAGTGTGTGAGAGGAGGAAGCTTCGAGTGAACGTTGGTAAAAGTAAAGTAATGAGATGCTCGAGTTCTGTCGATGCAAGCAAAATCAGTGTTCCCCTAAATGGAGAGCTCTTGGAGGAAGTTCAGTGTTTTAAGTATCTAGGCTCCCATGTGGAGATAACTGAACTAGTGGAAACTGAAGTGAAAACGCAATTGAAGGAGTGGTATAAAGTGGTGGGTGCACTGAAGAGTGTAATGAGCTGTAGGACGTTGGGGACGGAAGCAAAGAGAGGGCTGTATGAGGGCGTTGTTGTTCCAACTGTGCTCTATGGAGCTGAGACTTGGGGAGTGAGAGCATAAGAGAAAAGAAGGCTGGAGCTTTTCGAGAAGAAATGTTTAACGAGAATGCATGGAGTAACGCTGAGAGACCGGATCACCAATGACGTGGTTCGAATCAGAATAGGGATGGTGGAGAAGTTGGAGGACAGAGTGGATTCGCGTGTTCTGAGATGGTTCGGGAACATGGAGAGCATGGATGAAGGGAGATCTGTAAAATGGGTGATGAATGCGAAGGTTAGTGGTTGCAGGCCTAGAGGTAGGTAGAAATTTGGGTGGACGGATGGTGTGAAGCAGGCGTTAGGCAGGAGAGACATGAATGTGGAAGTAGCAAGAGACCGGGCAATGAACAGTCGTGAGTGGAGAATGATTGTGAATCATTGATTTTGACGCTGCTCTGATGTGTTTTCCCGCTTTTGGCATCCCGTTGTCGGGATGGTTGTTATTTGGGGGGGCCCGGCCATTATGACGCGGCGGGGGTAAACCAGTGAAAACTGTCGGGCCCTGCTGCTGACAACGGATCCTCGGACCGCACTCACGACCCAGAGTTTGTGTTGCGGGGTTACCGGCCGTACCCTTTAGCATAAAAGGACTAAGTTGTGTGAGTGTGAGCGTATGAGGGTGTGAGGAGCGCCTTGCCGTCGGCCACCCCCCTTTCTGGTGGATGCGGCCTAGTGTCTGTATCTGTACCTAGTAATTACTGCCGTGCGCTACTGTAGCTACGTGTTATGATTTTTCACTTCAAATGAGGTTGGCTTGACTTGCTTAGTGTGTCATCTAGACAGGTGAGTGATGGGCATTGTTTTAAATAAAATTAGGTTCAAAGCTCATTTACTGCTGCATAGACAAAGTGTCTTTGGACTGCTGTGAATAAACATAGTTGGAATATAGGCATTATCACTCGTGTTTTGTATCTGTACCACGAATGTTGTCATTTCGGATTGAAATTATATGCTTATTTCTGGTCTTAATTGTTCTCACTACCAAATTTATAAATCTGGTACGTTGTAGACTGGATATTTTCCAAAATTAGGTGTCAAGTCAACATAATTACTTCATCTGTCAAATCTCTTGCTGCATTTGTGCTATATGCTGTAAACATTGAATTCATTTATGCTGTATGATCCGTACATTCAACTCAATAAGAATGCATTTTTATAATATGAGCAGTAGCACAATAAGATTAATTTTTGGTTAGCTTGTCTGTTACAAGAAAGAATCAATGCTTCTCATCACATGAAATTATAGTTGAAATGGTTCATTATTATTGTATTGCATCTGGTCAAAGCATCTTGAACAAATCTAGAAATCATATTTAGGCTATGTTTTGATGTAGCTGTAGTGAAAACGGTTAGTTATATTGTTTACCAATGTTACATTGTTGAAATTTTATTTTGCCACAGTACCTACCATCACAAATGAATGGTTAGGTAACTCGTGTAGCTATGATAAGTTTTCCTTGATATTCAGCGATGTCTCGTTTCCTCTGCGTTTGCACTACAGCTGTGCCCAGACGACACTGAGGACTATATCAATTACCTCGTGTCTCAAAACCGCCTTGAAGAGGCTGCCCAGCGTTATGAGTGGTGTGTCAACACTGACTCCTTTGCCTCCAAGCACGGCAAGAGCAAGTACCAGCTTTGGAGTGAGCTCTGTGATCTAATATCCAACAACCCTCAGGTGAGTCTCGCCAAAGTTTCTTATGAAACACAATATGTCACGCACAGATTTATGAAATGAAATCAGTAGGGGCACTGAGGAGGTAGAACGCAACTTTTCTGACGAAAAAAGTAGAACTGATCTGATATTAATTACATGAAATCTATTCTGCGTTTTCCTCCAACTGTGTTTAAGATGTTATTCTAAATATACAGAGTATGACAATACTAGTATTTATTGTTTGTGCTAGAAACCGTTGGAGGTGTTTGTTTGTGAACAGTTATTACAGCTTGTTTGTGCGCAACAGGAGACTTCGTTGAAGAACGCCGAGGCCATCATTAAGCACGGCCTGCAGCGCTACATGGACCAGACTGGCCGCCTCTGGAATTGTTTGGCTCAATACTACATCAACAGCGCACTCTTTGAGAGGGTCAGTGACTCAGCAACAGGTTGCACCAATTCAAATGTCAACAACTTGGCATGAAAATCAACCTTGTTCTATTGTTTCCATTATCACATTTTTATCTCCCAGCCCCATCAAGGAGACATTGTTCACCACAGTGCCGTTGTTTTTTCAATAGCATGATGAGTGGCATAAATAATTCAGAAGACAGGCAAACCTCAGAAGGGTCTCCCTGTCTCTAGTAATGCTCTGAAAAATAGGAACCCTTACTGATGGGAAATTTTTGTGATATGGAACATGTAATTTCAAAGTTCTCGTGGAGTTACCGTTGCTTAACTCAAGTGCCACCTGCGGCGATAGCGGTGGAACTGCGGCCAGCGCATCGCCCGATACCACCGACACGTGCATGTTGGGAAGGAGAGGGGGAGAATGGGTGATCGGCGTAGTATTGGGATCGAGAGCAGTCGTGCTGAAATCTTTATTGACTTGGTGGGATCAATGGCAGTCAATGCATTTCTACTAGTGTGTTACAAATCTGTTGCTACGGACCTCTGAGCATTGTTTCTTGCAGTGTGTTCAATTCCCTCAGCTCTCCCATGGCAGCTGTTAGGTTCACGGGGCGGAGTACGGCCCAATTGAAGGAAAGGAGGGAGGGGGGGAGGACGTGAACACATTTATTTCCCTTCAGACTCCTCTTTTTCGCTCTTCACGCGTCTCTTCATTTCTCCCCATTCTGAACTTACTGAACTTTTATTTACCTCATTTTCATCTTACGTTCAGCTTACATTAATTAAACATCCCTTAAGAACTCCCCCAAAAGTTGGTACACGCGCACACACTCGCATACACACACGTACGTTCATAATACTCACATATCGTTGTGCACTCATACCCTAATACACCCGTACTCTCATATTCTCATCCACTCATAAACATTTATATACTCATATACACGTGCGCATACGCTCGCGGTCATACACACAGGACACCCACCCCGTCCTAACTATTGGAATCCCGGTTTCCCGTCTCTTGTTCCTCTTCCCCCTCAGCAGGTGTTGGGGCGCATTTTTTTCAGCGCCTAAAGGACGACTGCAAATCGTTTGGGCTCTAGATCAGGGCAGGTCTAGTGTTAATCCTTCTTGTTGCCACTCGGGGAGTGCTGAGACCACATGGCCTCAAAGCCGTCACTTGATGCAGCCCTGTTTGTGGGTTTGACATTCAGCGCTTGAAGGGCGCTCACTGTAGCGCACTAAAACGACTTGTTACTCTAATACAATCTGAAGTCCCTCAGCCTCACTTTATTACACCAATAAGATGCACGTAGGAATGGACACATATTACAGATACAGAGACAGACACTAGGCCGCATCCTCCAGAAACGGGGGTGGCTGACGGCGAGGCCCACCTCACACGCTCACACACAAACAACTTAGCCCTTTTGTTCTTAAGGGTCCGGACGGTACCCCCGCAACATACACTCTGGGTCACGAGTGCAGTCCGAGAATCCGTAGTCAGCAGCAGGGCCCAACAGTTTTCATTGGTTTACCCCCGCTGCGTCATAATGGCCGCC
>SDVV010003035.1:0-21939 GCA_016164225.1 Gammarus roeselii | reverse complement strand
AAAAAAAAAAAAACATGAAACGAAATAATATACGAACTAAAATATAAAAAAAAAAAAAAACGAGATAGGAAATGTAACTGAAGAAGAAAAAATACATTCATACATACACATACATATATACATACATGCACACAAAAAAAAACTATGGGGGAAAGTTGTCAAGACAAGAAGAGAGATAAGTTAATGCAGCTTCAACAAAACAAACGAGGTAAAAGGAGTAACCAAAGTGAAAGCATAACCTGGAAGGGGTAGAGAAGGAGAGATAGTGAAGAGTAGAAGGGTCCGAAAGGAAATAGGGTGTTCACCCCTCCGGTTAGAGGTGACATGATCGAAGTGTGAAAGATTATGAAGTGTAAGGAAAACGTCGAGCAAGCAAGCCTTTTCACTTTAGATGCGAACGGAGGGACCAGGAATAATCGATACAAAATTGTTGGCAAGCGTTTCACACTCGATATCACGCGCCATTTCCTCACGTATAAGGTTGTCGAAGAATGGAACAGACTTCCTGCGGAAGTTGTGAACAGCAATACAATCGAAACGTTGAAGTCGCGGCTCGACAAATTCTACCAAAATCGCCGCTAAATAGATCCCATCTACAGCACTTTCACCAGTATATGCGTGAAAAATGGTGTCCGACATAAACACCCATACAGTTAAATTAGTACCCGGCATTGGCACTAGCACGGTAAAAATGGTGCCCGGCATTGGTACCTGCTCATTGCAATCGGTGTTCAGCAATGACGTCAGTCAGCATTGGTTTAACGAGGAATGAAACTGTGACAATCTCAGATCAACACCGTGGGTCGATCGCTTTCTCTTCAGGTGCTGATTTGAGTTGTTTCGAGTATCATCGTTAAATGCTATTTCCTACAACAAACTTTCCATTTCTTGATCTATTAAAACAGGAAAAATAAAGACACAAGATGCTATCTTAGACGTTCAACTTCCGAACTTATCTTCTTACTATCAAAAGGCAACCCAATTTGGCCAAAAGTCCTGCTGTTGTCTTCTCACACTTGTAAACACTTGTAAGCGTCCCTGGTCACTTGGGACAGTGGAGGGGAGGGCCCCCAAAACCTGTATGTGAGGTACTGGGGCCACCATGCTTCCCTTGTGGTTGCATGGCACCACGCAGGAACGCAGGCGATCACTGGAAGGTGCTTATCGACCGCTTTGGCCACGAAAGGAACCTCGCGAGACCACCTTCTGGGGTTGCTGAGGCGTTTGTGCCACCGGCGGTGCATGGGCCACGAAACCTAAAGTGGAGGGTGCCATACAAGAGAGGACCTCCGTCCAACGTCGGAAGATTTCAAGCGCCTGGAAAGCATTCAAGATCGCCCCGTCGGTGAGGGATTGAGGTTGAAAATTCTATCCTGCTCGAACGCGCCGCCCAAACAGACTCCGGAACAAGCTTGTCTTGAGTCTGAAAGCGGATTTTGTATTGCCTCTGAGCCGCTTCGATCAGGGACCCAGACAACAGTTCGTAACTGGAGCCTGTGGAGTGCTCCGACAAACAATGCAGTAACTGTGGTTAACTCGCGTGCCAGCTGTTAGATGGGATCACGGATGCGAGCATGAATACCCGTCAGGGACGCGTTGAGGATATAGCCTCACAGGTTCTGAGCGACCTGAGCGCGGAGCTGGCGATCCTTCGTACGTACTTCTGTAGTAATGTCCTGGGAAGGAAAAGCAATCTTGCCCTTAGTGGTCTTGAAGTGAGCCTTTGCGGGGAGGAACGGCGCATTCGCGAATTCCATCAGAGCCCTGATCCTATGGCAGCCTGATGTAAGCGCGAAGTGCACATTCGACCAGGATTTGAGCTTCTTTGGGCCTAATGGGTGGGCAGGGTGTCATCAATTAGAGTGGTGAGTTTCGTGAGTGCATCTGGTATACGTTCTAGAATGAACAATCCGTCATCTCTGATAATCACCCTTTGATTGGCTTGCTGCTCGACCGCAAGATTAGATTAGAGTGTCAAAGCTTTCTAGTGCACTTGAGTCAATGTATTTCTGGCAATGCTCGACCGCAAAGACACATTTAAGAAGCTGGAGTTAAAGCTTCTTAGAAGTAGCCGGAGGCAGAATAGGAGGAGACCTTCGGACGTGGATTGAACAGTGGTGCTCGTCGGATCCGCAGGAGAGGAAATGAAATTAAAGCCTCGCTCTTGAACTTTTCTAAGGTCATTATCAGGCTTTGTTTCATTTCACGATATTTGATCTTGAACGCCTCAAAGGAGGGACTGCCTGGAGGCACTTTCATGGCTCAAAGGCATATGTTGCACCCAACTGGCTGGAATGCGTGACCTCCAGAACAGCTGGAGTGCCATAGGCATTCGGTATTTATGCAGTCGTTAGACAGCATATTGTGATCCTGTGACGAGGACATCAGAGGGATCTCTAGGTTTGAGGAGCCGTCCAGTGATTCACAATCGCTCGCCTGTCGCTAAGGTGATTTAGAATATCGTTAGTGAAACAATGCAGAGACAATTATTAAGTGGATGTTCTGATCCAAATATACGTTCGCAATCACTGCCACATAGCACAAAATAATGTGTGCATGAGTGTGGTTCCTTATTTCCTTATTGTGCACTGAGGTATGCACTGTTGACCCGAAACTCTGTTTGCGTTGGATTTCAGTGTCAAGCCTTGTTAGCGTCCGTAAAGATGCTAGGGCGGCAATACGCATATGACCGGATGCATTCGATGTCGCTGAGACGCCACTAAATATCGGTGGGTTTGCATAGCGACACTGACTTTGGACCCGCCCGCGGGACGTAATGTGTGACACATGATCGTCTTTTTCAGACGACATGTTTATAAAAGATGCTCCAAACCGAACTATCATCTTTCAGAAGTATCATTGTTCAGTATACTTGCTATAATGGATGCTCCAAACAAGCTATCATCGTTCAGAGGATTTGCTTTACGTGATGCTCTGAACGAGCTATCGTCGCTCAGAAGACTTAATTCAAATGATACTTTACACGAGCTATCCCCGTTCCGTAGGCTTACCGTAAATGATGCTCCAAACGAGCTATCTTTGTACAGTATACTTGCTATAAAGGATGCTTTAAACGAGCTTACATCGTTCAGAAATCCTGCTTTAAATTATGCTCTAAACGAGCTATCATGGACCTTTATACTTGCTACAAAGGATGCTCTAAACGAGCTTACATCGTTCAGAAGTTTTGCTTTAAATGATGCTCTAAACAAGCTATCATTGCTCAGATTTGTTGAAAAAAAAATAACGCTTTTGAATCGAGCTATAATCGTACCTTAGACTTACTTTCAATGAAGCTCTTAACGAGCTATCATCGTACGGTATAAATGCTAAAAAGGATGCTTTAAACTAGTTATCCTGGTTCAGAAGACTTCCTTTAATGATGCTTTACACGAGCTATCTACATTCTCATCAGAAGTCTTGCTTTAAATGATGCTCTAAACAGGCTAGCATCGTTCTGTAGACTTACTGTATATCATGCTCTAAACGAGCTTATCGTCCAGAAGACTTGCTTTAATGATGCTTTAACCGAGCTATCACCGTTCAGAAGTCTTGCTTTAAACGAGCTATCATTGTTTGGTATACTTGCTATAAAGGATGCTCTAAACGCCTTAAATGATGCTCTAAACGAGCAATCACCGTTCAGAAGTCTTGCTTGAAATAGTGCTCTAAACGAGCTATCAATGTTCAACGGCTTTGTTTCAAATGATGCTCTTAACGGAAATCATTGTACCGTAGACTTCATTGAACGATGCTCTAAACGAGCTAACATTGTTCTGTGTACTTGCTATAAAGGATGCTCTAAAGGAGCTATCATCGATGAGTAGATTTGCTTAAAGTGATGCTCTAAACTAGCTATCATCGTTCAGAAGATTTATTTTCCATATTTGAAATATTAAAAATTACGAGAATACGTTACGGTGCGCAACACACCTTTCCGTACCCTATCGTATCGTTAGCGTGTCGTTATTTGCTAGCCAGCTGTCGTCTGCTAAGATGGCAGCTCGACGCCGCTCGGCAGAGAAGTGTCGGACGATCCAAGATGACGTGGTCGGATACTGACTGGCCGCGCAACATCCTATATGGTACGTAATGATTGTGAAAGACTGTCCGCAGACCGCTTTTTCATGACCAAACATCAATGGCCGGTATCTGCCTAAAGCGGGCATCTGCCTATAGTAGGCATCCGCTGAGAGTGCGTCAATATGTTAGCCAGTTGTCGTCTGCTAAGATGGCAGCTCGACGTCGCGACAGCAGTTTTTTGTCATACGATTCCAGATAGCGTCGGGCGGCAACCAACCGGTCGCGCAACAGCCTATCTGACGCGTACAAAATTTTGATAAACCTCTCTCAGACCACTGTCATCATGACCGTACACCAATAGAAGGTATCTGACTATAGCGGGCCTCCGCCTGTGACAGGTATCCGCCTAGAGTGCGTCATTCGTTGACCGGTTGTCGTCTGCTAAGATGACAGCCCGACGCCGCTCTGCAGCGCGTTGTCGTACCGTCCAAGATTGCGTCGGGAGGCACCTGACCGGCCACGCAACAACCTGTATGGGACGTAATAACTGTAAAAAGCTGTCCGCAGACCGCTGTCTGACGACCAAACATCCATAGCAGGTATCTGCCTATAGAAGGCATCTGCAAATCGCGGGCATCCGCTTAGCGTGTGTCATCTGTTAGGACGGCAGCCCAACGTCGCTTCGCAGGGTGTTGTCGTACGATTTCAGATGGCGTCGGGGGCAATTAACCAGTCGCGCCACAGCCTATCTGACACGTGATAATCTGTATGTAGGTGTGAAAAACCTTTGCTTAGGGATCGACCTCTCCAGGCTAGACAAATACATCCCGGTATCTACTTTTTGGATGTCCAACCCGCAAAGAAAACGAGTCATGCCGTTGTATCCTCTCTGGTTCACCTAGTTAGACATCAAGGACGGTTTTCCGCGCGTCCCAATCCATCCAAGGTTCCAAAAGTATCTGCCTCCCAAATTACGAGCCACCCGCACCTTTTTTCGGCTCTAACCTGGGACGAAACACCTTTCCGACGGTCGCGAAACTACCCCTTCGCTTACCCCACCAGCAAGGGATAGACGCGGCCTTCTACATCGTCGACTGGCAGTTCTGGGCACCGACACCACATCAGTGCCGCTCAACACCCAGTCGACAAGTGCCCTTCTCCTCAAGCTACGCTTCCGCGTCCACCTAGTGAAGTCTATTCCGGAACTAAAACCAGACCATCACCCACACGCCACTGCTCATCTCTATCGCCTCACTGCTACCGGACGGCCGGGCGCACGCCCTGCGCCCCATGACTGCTCTCAAAGCCTACGTAGCACGGTGTCCGTCAAACCATGCATTTTCGTTCATCATCCTACTTCAGGCAAGCCGCTCAAGGAGTTATTCGTGGGGGCACTACATCTGCTCGCTTATCAAAGATTCCACACTGAACGCTTTCACTAGAGCTAACAACATAAGAAGTATGCATCGTCTCTTGCTTCGACGCGTGGGTTCCCTCTCCCAGACATCATGTCCAAGGCGTTCTGGAAATCGCCCCACGTGTTCGTACACAAGTACCTATTTACAGTGGAGAATCCTACCCATCCTCGAGTCTTATTAGGTACCAGGTAGATAAGTCTTCTCGTTTCCAATGTTTATGACAATTACATCAGCTAATGCCAGAAACTTTGCTACGGATTATGGAATACATACATATCTATCTCACCATATCGTTTGGAGGCACTCAACGATATGACTTCAGGTCATGAGTTACGTCGGAGTATCAAGTATGTAATTACTTTATCCTACTCAAAATACTACAACGTTACCATAGGAGCAATTGTACACACTGTCGATACGGACATAATTAGGACTATATTGCCAAAACCTGATCGTTCACCCACTCTCATACTGGTATGCAATTGGTATGGATTACAAACTTCTACTTTAGTTGGTCAAAACTCGAGCCCCGCATATGATTTTGACCGCTATGAGCGAAAAAGATTTACTGCCAGTGGCACTAAGCAAATATTTGTATTTGCCTATACATCAAGAGTCTTCGGGCGCTCAAACTCGAGGCCCGAATATTATTTTGCCGCTAGGAGCTACTTTATTTGCTGTTGTTGGCACTGAGCAATACTTGTATTTGCATATAATTACTGTCATTCTTCCATTTATCCAAATATGTTGTCATTCCTTACAAGACAAGCGCTTCTTTGAACACACTCGGTTTAAGATGCAGCTGATCCAGCCAATTTCTGTGCTCTTCTGGCATGGGCGAGCTTGCGCTACATGATGGTGTTTGCTATGCTAACACTATGGCTCTTACGAATGGAAGAGAATATACAGATACAGACACTAGGCCGCATCCACCAGAAAGGGGGGTGGCCGACGGCAAAGCGCACCTCACACCCTCACAACTTAGCCCTTTTGTGCTAAAGGGTCCGGCCGGTAACCCTTCAACATACACTCTGGGTCACGAGTGCAGTCCGAAGATCCGTCGTCAGCAGCAGGGCCCGACAGTTTTCACTGGTTTACCCCCGCCGCGTCATAATGACCAATCCCCCCCACCACCCACGACCGTCCCGACAACGGGATGCCAAGGCCGGGAAAGCACATCAGAGCAGCGTGAAAATCAACCATTCTCCACTCACGCCTGTTCATTGCACGCTCTCTCGCCACATCCATATTCATGTTTCTCCTTCCTAACGCCTGCATCACACCATCCATCCATCCACCCAAAACTTCGGTCTACCTCTAGGCCTGCGACCACTCGCCTCCGCATTCATCACCCTTTTCACCGATCTCCCTTCACCCATCCTATCCATGTGCCCGAACCATCTCAGAACACGTGAATCCACTCAGTCCTCCAATTTCTTCACCATCACTGTTCTGATTCGAACCACGTCGTTGGTGATCCGGTCTCTCAGCGTTACTCCAGTCATGCTCCTCAAACATTTCCTCTCGAAAACATTCAACCTTCTTCTCTCCTCTGCTCTCACCCCCCGAGTCTCAGATCCGTAGAACACAGTTGGGACAACAACACCCTCATACAGCCCTCTCTTTGCTGCCATCCACAACGTCCTACAGCTCATTACACTCTTCAGTGCACCCAACACTATACATCCCTCCTTCACTCGCGCCTTCACTTCAGTTTCCACTAGTTCTGTTTTCTCAACATGGGAGCCCAGATACTTAAAACACTGAATTTCCTCCTCGAGCTCTCCATTAAGGGTGACACTAATTTTGCTAGCATCGGCAGTCCTCGAGCATCTCATTACTTTACTCTTACCCACGTTCACTCGAAGCTTCCTCCTCTCGCACACTCTACCAAACTCAGACACTAGCCTACATAGCTTCTCCTCTGAATCCGAAACCAGGGCCGTATCATCAGCAAATAGCAACTATTTAATCTGTCAACTTCGCCCATTCGCTTCCAACACCCAAAATAACTAATGTTATCTCGATTCTCTCGATAAAACACTATTTCTCTGTAATGTAGTAAGAGCCATAGAGGGCCTCCTCATCCCCCTACTATCTTAAAGAAACAACGGTTACCACAAGGTTTTCCTTTACATCACAGCCCAGAAAATCTGTACCCCCCTGCTTTCCTCAAGCCCCACGCTGGCAGTCCCCTCAGTTTTTCTGACAGGAAGCCGTTTTTCGCCAGCCCTCATGAATGACGAAGTATGGCAGCCCTCACTTATATAGGGCGGGAGAGTGTTTGGATCGTCGATAAAGTCGGAAGATATAGGATCCCAAATATCGACGATATAGTCGCAAGACATCAAAACGCCGATTTCGACGAGACGGGCAAACACACATAAAATCTAAAAAATTCGATGAGAAACAATTATTATTATTATTATTTTTATGTTGACAACATACTAATGATGAAGAGGGTCGAAAAACTAATTTTGACGAATGTTATCAAGATTCTCTCATAAAGCGTCTCTGTGATGTTTCCTCATCAAGATCCATTCGAATAAAAGCAGAAGCAAATGCTAACACAACAGCTCTCACTACATTACAGAGGAAAATCTTTTCATCAAGAGAATAGAGATAACAAAAGTTATATTATTGCCTCGTAGCCGGGGCTTAGAATCTTGCTACCGTATCCACAACGTGTCGTAGAAGGCGAATAAAAGGGCGCCCCGTAGCCGGGAGTAGAGTCGTGCTACCGTAACCCCTGCGTGTCGTACAAGGCGACTAAAAAAGGGCGGGGCGAAGGGGCTAGGAATACCTTTCTCTGTAATACCCCTCCTCAAAGACGGCAAGACGAGTGGGGGGAGGAGAGACCCACGCTTCTCCGAACCCTATTGTTAGGGTCGCTGGATGTGCGTGGCTGTAGTGCAAATGAGGCAAAGAGGAGAGAGATTAGTGAGATGTTTGTCAGGAGGAAGTTTGATGTATTGGCGCTGAGTGAGACGAAGTTGAAAGGTAAGGGCGAATGTGAGTTTGGTGTGGTAAGAGGAAGAAAGTCTGGTGTGGAGGAAGGTTGGGCACGAGAACGTGTGTTCTTGATATTGAGTGATCGGTTGGCTAGTAGCGCTATCAAATGGAAGGAGGTATTCTCAAGATTGATATGGGTGAAAGTTAGGTTGGGCGTAGAAAGATAAGCATTTGTGAGTGCTTATGGACCTGGCAGCGAAAGGAGTGAAGAGGAGAGGGAGCAATTCGGGACTGACCTGAGTGAGTGTATTGAGAGTTTTGGAGGTCATTTCAATGTAGTTGTACTGGGTGACCTTAATGCGAGAATTGGAGATGTAGTGGTGGAGAATGTGATAAGAAGGTATGGCGTTCCCGGTAGAAATGACAGTTAAGAAAACCTGATAGGTCTGTGTATGGAGCAGGAGCTGGTGGTCGGGAACAGTTTGTTCAAGAAGCAAGATATTTACAAGTACACAAGGGTAAGGGTGGCCCATGGTGCAATAGTAAAGAGAGCACTGATGGATTTTGTGCTGATATCGAGGAGAGTGGTGGGGAGGCTGTTGGATGTGCAGGTGTTGCGAGGGGAGGGTGGAGGAGTGTCTGACCATCTGCTGGTGGAAAGTAGATTAAGAGTGGAGCAGAAGTGGAAGGGCAACAAACGAGTGGGAGGAGGAAGAGAGGTAGTGAAAGTGAGTGGACTGAATGTGAAAAGTAGAGCCGAGGAGTTGCCGCAGGTGTTGAAGGGAGAATATGGCAACGTGAGAGGACAGGACCAGACAGATGTGGAGGAAGAATGGGAGACGTTAAGGGATGCGTTGCTGAGATGTGCGAAGAAGATGTGTGGTGCGAGCCGTGTGGGCGGGTGCAGAAGGAAGAGTTGCGAGTGGTGGAACGAGGAGGTCAAACTGGCGGTGGCACGGTAAAGAGGAGCGTTTGAGGAATGGTAGCAGGTGAAGTCGGAGGGTGCTTATGAAAGCTACAAAGAGAGGAGAAACGAGGTTTAGCGGGTGGTGAGTAGAGCCAAAAGGGACGCTGATGCCAGGTGGGGCAGACGGTTGTGCCAGAATTTTGAGGAGAACAAAAAGATGCTCTGGAAAGAGTTCAAGAGGGTGAGAAAGGGAGAGACCGGAAAGGAGGAAGTGGTGAAAGATGAAAACGGCGAGTTGTTGTAGGAAAGCGGTGATGTACGGAAGAGGTGGGCCGAGTATTTTGATGAGTTGTTGAATGTCGAGAATGACAGAGAGGATGACATTGTTGCTGTGGATGAAAGAGAAAGACTTGTTACGGACATTACCAAGGAAGAGGTGCAGGAGGCGGTGGACGTGATGAAAGCAGGGAACGACCCTGGTTTGGATGGCGTTGCGACCGAGTGCCTGAAATAGGGTGGAGTAAGGGTTGTCGAATGATTGGTGAGGTTACTGAACTTGTGTTTTGTGGCAGGCGTGGTACCGATTGAGTGGCGCAGTGCCTGCATTGGACAAAGAAGATAAAATTATTGCTGCAACTCGAGAGGTATCAGTCTGTTATGTGTGGTTGGTAGGTTGTACGGGAGAGTGCTGATCAAAAGGATTAGAGACTGTACGGACTGCGCAATTAGAGAGAAACAGTGAGGCTTTAGGAGTGGTAGAGGGTGTACCGATCAGATTTTTGCAGTGAGACAAGTCTTTGAGAAGTACCTTGCCAAAAGAAAGGATGTGTTCTGGGCCTTCGTGGATCTGGAGAAGGCATACGACAGGATTGACAAGGAAGCGCTGTGGAAGGTGTTGCGTTTGTATGGAGTGGGTGGACATCTGTTGAAAGCGGTGCAGAGTTTCTATGTTGACAGCCGAGCATGTGTCAGAGTGGGAAGCGAGGTGAGTGATTGGTTCACAGTGAAAGTGGGACTGAGACAAGGCTGCGTGATGTCTCCCTGGCTGTTCAACCTCTATACGGATGGAGTGGCCAGGGAGGTGAACGCGAGTGTGCTGGGTCGTGGATTGGAACTGTTGGAAGCGAATGGGCGGAGTTAGCAGTTGAGCCAGTGGCTATTTGCTGATGATACGGCCCCGGTTGAGGGTTCAGACGGAGAAGCTACGTAGGCTAGTGTCGGAGTTGGGTAGAGTGTGTGAGAGGAGGAAGCTTCGAGTGAACGTGGGTAAGAGTACAGTAATGAGATGCTAGAGGACTGTCGATACAAGCAAAATTAGTGTTGCCCTAAATGGACAGGTCTTGGAGGAAGTTCGGTGTTCTAAGTATCCAGGCTCCCATGTGGAGATAACTGAACTAGTGGAAACTGAAGTGAAGGCGCGAGTGAAGGAGAGATGTAAAGTGTTGGGTGCACTCAAGAGTGTAATGAGCTGTAGGACGTTGGGGCTGGAAGCAAAGAGAGTGCTGTATGAGGGTGTTGTTGTCCCAACTGTGCTCTACGGAGCTGAGGCTTGGGGGGGTGAGAGCAGAGGAGAGAAGAAGGTTGCATGTTTTCGAGATAAAATGTTTGAGGAGCATGGCTGGAGTAACGCTGAGACACCGGATCACCAACGACGTGGGTCGAATCAGAACAGTGATGGTGAAGAAGTTGGAGGACAGAGTGGATTCACGTGTTCTGAGATGGTTCGGGCACATGGAGAGGATGGATGAAGGGAGATTGGTGAAAAGGGTGACAAAAGCAGAGGCGAGTGGTAGCAGGCCTAGAGGTAGACCGAAGTTTGGGTGGATGGATGGTGTGAAGCAGGCGTTGGGAAGGAGAGACATGAATATGGAAGTAGCAAGAGATTGTGCAATGATCAGGCGTTAGTGGAGAATGGTTGTGAATGGTTGATTTGGACGTTGCTTTGATGTGCTTTCCCGCCCTTGGCATCACGTTGTCGGGATGGTCGTGGGTGGGAGGTGGGGGGCCGGCCATCATGACGCGGCGGGGGTAACCATAAAAACGGTCTGTCCCTGCTGCTGACAACGGATCCTCGGAACGCACTAGTGAGCCAGAGTGTGTGTTGCGGGGTAACCTGCCGGACCCTTCAGCACAAAAGAGCTAAGCTGTGTGAGTGTGAGCGTATGAGGGTGTGAGGTACGCCTTGTCGTCGGCCACCCCTATTTCTGAGGGATGCGGCCTAGTGTCTGTATCTGTAGATATCTTTGATCAGAACATGCTTATCTCAATGTTATACTCAGTTATCCTTACCCTTGGGCTTATAATAGCTTGGCAGTGGCTGTTTTATAAGATTTTCTTTATAATGTCTCCATTTTGACCATGCAGCTATATTCTTGTATCTGTATTCATAAATCAATAAACAATCAATCAATTTATAGGCGCACCAGGATATCAGAACAGTGGCTCCAGCAAGATGGAGCCCCGCTGACACCTCATAAGACATTTTACACAGGAGTGTGTCCAAATGGCCTCCAAAATCGCCTGACCCTTCTCTGCTTGACTACATTTTCGAATTTACGTCAAGGACCATATATTTAGATCAAAGCCTGCATCTCTTGATGATCTCAAGAAGTAAGCGAGTGGAGTCATTGCCTCGATCATCAGCGAAATATTCGGGAAGGTCGTAGCAAGTTTGGGCCGAGATATTGATAAGTGTATTGCAGCTGACGGCGGTCGCTTTCAGGGATAGTTCTATGTGTAACTTAAATTAAAAATGATTTCATTTTGAATGAGCTACAGAAAAAGTTGTTACATTTAAGGTGATATCAGTTACCTAATTTCGAAATCTTTATTTGTGAGCGAATGTTAAGGTATTCTTCTGCCCCAAGAAAATTTCAATAAACAGAATAAATATTGGGAAATGTATCCCACTAAGGAAAATTATCAAGTTGCTTTGAAATATGTAG
The DNA here is from genome assembly GCA_016164225.1 of Gammarus roeselii. NCBI lineage: Eukaryota > Metazoa > Arthropoda > Malacostraca > Amphipoda > Gammaridae > Gammarus > Gammarus roeselii. The sequence continues at coordinate 9,694 of SDVV010003035.1, read as the reverse complement.
CCAAGTAAACTTTTTCGCTGGTGTAAATCCACACCTCCAAATAAAATCTTCGAGGAAATGGGACCGCGTATAAACGGTTGGGTGCATCTTGCTTTCTTTTGAAGGCAGTTTACAAACAGAAAGCTATCAAATAGAATATAAAGTAGTTACATATCAAACAATGCATTAGATCCTGATGACATAAACATTAACAATCAGACATGGGACTTATGTGTCCCACCTGAGTGTTGAGTGCGAGGGAGAGGTGGGAGCGGGATGGAGAGCTGTTGGCGCTGTCACGGCCCCCGGACACGTGCAAGTTACAGTTGTCATCTATGCTGATGAGAGGTGCACTTTTGCCACCTAACTCATTCAGGTTCCTGTAAGAGATAATCACAGTAACAGCTATGCCACCAAAAAAATCAATAGAATTCAGTTTGATTGAGATATCAATTTAAATTGCAAAAATTTCAATAACTAAATACACAGCAGAAAAAAAATCGAGGTGGCACTAGAACTTGATGGACATGATGAATGAGTGTTGCTATTTAAACGTAGAAGCAATTTCCTAACACCGATCCTAATATAGTGATAGTTTGAAGTCAGATATCCTGCTCATTCTCTCTACATTCTTCTGCATAGCAACATACTTCTTTGATCGCCATATTGGTTGGTCTAGCCAAATACCTAATTGATCACAACACTAATTGCTCAAGCCAGATACTTCGTTGTTTGTAACAGTTCAAATACTCTATTATTCACAGGACAGTGATTTATTTCAGTCCAATAGAAATGAATTTACATATCAGTGATTAGATTAAAGTGAGGAGGTTTTCTCTTCCACTTCGTAAGAGCCATAGTGTAGCATGCGCTTCTGCTTTTTATTCAAATGAATCTCGATGAGGAAACATTACAGAGACGTATTTACGAGAGAATCTTGATATCATTCGTCGGGGGTAGTTTTAGACAGGTTTTAGATCTTTCTGTTTTTTTTACTTTTCTTCAATAATTCGAAATGTTCCACATTTTTCGACTTTTCCGAGTTTTCCTGTTTGACCAAGGATGGTTACGTGACGCCACTTGGTTCCAAAATGGTGGCCGTGCCCGCCCGGCGGTCTAAGCCGGCTGAACCCTACCTATATAAGCGAGGTCTGCACTACCCCATCATTCACTCATTAACCAAAACAAGCCCATACCATATAACACAGTAAATCTACTAAGACTACAAGCACAGACAAATTTAGTAACAGTGCCGGAACTCAATAAGAAATTTAAATCACTAAAACAAAAGGCCCCTGGTGAAGACGAAATTACAAAATACCATCTGGATAACCTTCCTAACAAAATGCTTGTAAACTTCATGAAAATTGTAAACGCCGTGCTTTCAACCGGTCACTTCCCCTCTGTCTGGAAGACATCAATCATGATATTCATTCCAAAAGCAAATAAATCCCCACTACAACACATCAACTATAGACCAATTTCACTACTAAGCGTCCCAGGAAAAAATTGTGGGAAAAATCGTCAACAACAGACTCATGAACACCTTGACTCAACTACAATTACATAACAAGAACCAACACGGCTTTCGACCACATCGAGGTACAGGAACCGCAACCGCATTACTATATGAACATCTAGCTGTGGGAAAAGCAAAATGATGAATAACAACTTACCGGATTTTCTAATTCGTTTGTCAGTGACTACTTGAGCTGTAGGACGGCAAAGATAAAGATTGGAGACTACGTAGGAATCGAGTTTGATATGGAGAGCGGTGTTCCCCAGGGAGGCTGCCTGTCCCCTACACTGTTCAACTTTTATGCTCCGATACACCATCCGCAGACGGTCAAAGCTTCAATCTAACATATGCAGATGCCATCACACAGATAATGGCCTACCTAGGCTCGGAGAGAATGTTAGCAAGAACAACCGCAAGAGAAATTGAAAAAGTAAACCAATTCGCAAACAACTGGAAAATAAAGACATACTCAACAAAATTACAAATTATCCCATTCGGCAGAAAGAAAGCAGAGAAAATCAAAGTAGGCCTTAACACGTAAAAGTTCCCTTCTGAAGGAAAAATTCTCGGACTTACAGTCACTAAAAATGGATTCACTCATCACATCACAACTAGAATAAACTTAGCGAAAATTCAACTGAAGACTCTCTACCGCTTCAGAAAACTATCCTGGCACAATAAAAGAAAACTATATCAAGCACTTGATAAATCGACACTTGAATATCCACCGGTTCCTCTGCACACAGCTAGTAAATCACAAATGAAACGCATGCAAGTAATTCAGAACAAGGCAGCCAGATTAATAACTAACACCACTTATAGAGACCACGTCTCCAACGTAAATGTTAACAATTTAGCTTAATTACCTCCACTTAACGTCTCTCTACACAGGCAAGCTTTCAAAATTTGGAACACAATAGTGAAAGACATTTCTCCTCGTATGAATCTCAGACTCATGCTTCTCCGAAACCGAAAGGAACAGATACCGTTTCCTTCCAGTCAGAGATTGGCAAACTTACCTGAACCAAACCCAATTTATTAAACTATAAAATTACAATAGATCATTGGGCATCTGTCCGTCAAACAATTTATTTATCCTATTTCATGTCTGTTCGTCAGTCTGAAACCGACAAGCCCTGCAAAAAAATAAAAATAAAGCGGACCTACGGATACATGCACGACAGTCTGATGAGAGAATGTACGTCGTCTGAAACCGACAAATCCACTGGCGTAAGTGAGTAGTCTGTATTTCATCTGTCCAACAATGTGCGCCCAACAAGCCAGAGAAAAAATAAAGTAGGCCTCAAATAGACTACGGGTATAACAGTATTTTTCAAATGCAGTGATCTGATTATCAATTTTTAATTTAGCATAGCATCGCAATAAAATATATACTTAGAAAGTATCATCCTACAAATGTCGCTCCGAGCGATTCTTTTACTCCTCCTACTGATTTCTTTTCACTCCTTTTTTCTTCCCTGTGTTCTCTACTATCCCCACCTTATCACGACACATCATCATCACCATCATTCATTCGAGCGCTGCTGCTTGATGGAGGCACAGGCCACTAAGCTCGTGATTACAGCACCTACCCGCCTCATTGGACCCAAAGGGTATTCGCACCTATTTCGATAGGTAAGATTCAGTACACGACGGTTCATCTGGGCAGTGGATTAGTGACCCACTGCCTCTACAGAGCCACAGATGTGGTCAGCTACTGCCCAGACGTACTGAATTTGCTGTCTCAGGGAGCCCTACCTTGTCCTCGAAGGACTTTATTTGTTGACAGACATTACTTGTCTACCAACATGATTTGTCCACCAACATGAAATTGTCAACAGACATAAAACTTGAGACAAATTTGTTGACAGACATCAATTTGTTGACAGACATGAATTTGTCAGGACACAATTTGTCAACAGACATCAATTTGTCTGCTGACATCAATATGCCGACAGACATAAATGTCGTGACACAAATTTGTTAGCAGACATAAATGTTGTCAGACATAAATGTTGTCAGACATAAAATTGGTCAACAATAATAAATTTGTTGACAGACATAATTTGTTGACAGACATAAATGTCAAAAGACATGATATGTTGAGACATAAATGTGTCAACAGACATAATTTGTCGACATATTTTGTTGAGACATAATTTGTCGACATATAATTTGTCGAGACATAATGTCAACAGACATAATTTGTTGACAGACATAATTTGTTGACAGATATAATTTGTCAACACATAATTTGTCAACAGACATAATGTCGACAGACATAATGTTGACAGACAAATGTCAACAGACACAAATTTGTCGACACAAAATCTGTCGACAATAATATATTTGTCGAGACAAATTTGTGAACAGACATAAAATTGTTGACAAACATAAATTTGTCAACAGACAACATTTGTCGACAGACATAATTTGTCAACAGACAATTTGTTGACAGACATAATGTCAAGACAAAATGTGTCAACAGATTTAAATTTGTCAACAGACATTAACAAGGTGACAGACACAAATTTATCGAGACACAAATTTGTCGACAGAAGCAAATTTGTAGACAGACCTAAATTTGTCAACTGACCTAAATTTGTTGATGGACATAAAATTGCTCGACAACTATAAATGTCAACAGACACAAATTTGTCGACCGACAATTTGTTGACTGAGTAGCATATAATGACATATCCAGGAGACTGTTGGGTGTCTCAAGATGAACGAGTGCTAGCCTAGTATTTGCAGAATATGATGATAGCCTGAAAGTACGAGCAAGAAAAAGTGCATACAGCCTGCAGCAACGAATTGAAAAATCGAATAATCCCTTCCTGGAGGCAGTATGTAACAGTGAAGGATATGAACTATCTCCACTTAAAGAAAGATGGGACAGAATACTGCATGTGCAGGAAGATCTTGATATTAATAGGAATAATGTTTGGCTCCATGTGGGTGGCTGTCAGGTTGAAATACGACCCCAAGGATGTTCACCGAAAGGTGGCTCTAAAATAAACCTCCCCAACATTGTTTTTTGCATACATACTCAGGTGGAAAAATGACATAGAAGGTATTTTAAGCCTGCTTGTCTCAAACTTGATCTGTAAATTGTTGTGTATTTCAATCTTGATCTGTCTCCACGTGTGCATCATTACTATTATTTTTTTCATCTTATTTTTTTCATGTATTAGTAGAAATGTTTTTCTGTTGAACTTATTATCTGTTGTAACCATTATTGTACCATTGAATGCCTCAATAAAGATTATTATTATCATTATAAATTTGTCATAAGACACTAATTTGTCATGACACAAATTTGTTGGGAGACATAAATTTGTTGAGACATAAATTTGTTGACAGACATAAAGTTGCTCAGCAATCGTAAATTTGTCAGACAGATAAAATTTGTTGACAGACATAATTTGTTGACAGACACAAATTTGTTGACAGACAAATTTGTCGACCGACATGATTTGTCGACAGACACAATTTGCCGACAGACATGATTTGTCGACAGACATATATAATTTGTTGATATGTATAATTTGTTGAGACAAAAATTTGTTGACAGACAAAAATTTGTTGACATTAACTTGTTGACAGACACAAAATTGTTGACAGACATTAAATTGTTGACAGACATAAAATTGTCAACAGACATAAAGGTCAACAGACAAAATTTGTTGACAGACATAATTTGTTGACAGACATAAAATGTGTAGGCAGACATAAATTTGTTGACAGACACAAAATTGTCATCAGACACAAATTTGTTGAGACACAAATTTGTCAAAAAGACACAAATGTTGACAGACATAAAAGTTATGAGACAAATTTGTCAACAGACATAAATTTGTCGACAGGCACAAATTTAATACAAATTTGTCGACAGCCATCAATTTGTCGACAGACATAATTTTGTTCACAGACACAAATTTGTTATGATACAAATTTGTCGACAGTTATCAATTTGATATCAGACATAATTTTGTCGCCAGACACAAATTTGTCGACAGCCATCTATTTGTCGACAGCCACAATTTTGTCGATACACACAAATTTGTTGATACAAATTTGCCAACAGACGCAAATTTGACAGATGCATATTTGTTGACAGACACACATTTGTTGACACGCAAATTTATCGACAGACACAAATTTGTTGACAGATTTCAATTTGTATACAGATTTCAATTTGTCTACAGCTTTTAATTCGTCTACAGACATGACTTTGTCGCCAGACATGACTTTGTCTACAAACATGACTTTGTCAACAGACTAACATTGGAAAGAAAAACAAAACACTTCTAAGTCATATGACCATACCTTCTATGCTGGCACCATTTATGTTAGGTTTTGAAGTTAGCTGTCCCGTACAGCTCTTCACACCTGCAGACAGATGATTACGGGTCACGTATGACGTTCTCCGTGACTACGTCACCGTTTGCATCGATACAGGGTGGTTTCTGGTCAACACTTGATGCACATTAAGTCATATGTACCTGGCAATTACAAAGACACCATCGGGCTTGGGCAATGAGTTTCGCTTGCCAGCAACAGATTATCATGGGTCACATATGACGTACGACGGGACCCAAGTCAGTGTCGCTCTGCAAGCCCAACAATCTATGCGGATAACAGACCCAGCGCCCGTAAGGACGCTAGTATTGCGTGATACTGAAATCCAACTTAAACAGTGGTTTCGTGTCGGCATTGCAGCCCTCATTGCACAATAATGAAATAATGCAATACATTCCGCACATATTGGCATTATTTGTATGTCTCATGTGAAAATCATTCGGAACATACCTATAATTTTCTCATGAACAAACATATGGTATATCATGCTACGAGGCGGTGATGAAGGGCGTATATTTGGATCAGAATCTCCATTTTATAATTCAATCTCCATTGTTCCCGAAACGATGTCCGCAATCACCTCAGCGTCAGGCGAGCGATCGCAAGTCACAGGACGGCTCCTCTAACCCAGAGTTCTCTCTGATGACCGCGTCACAGGCTCGCATTGTGCCCAACGAGGACCTCCATCCCGGGTGCCTACGGCACCCCGGTTTATTCGGAAGGTCACGTATACAGGCCAGTTGAGTGCAACATAGACCTCAGTCATGACAGCGCCTCCAGGCAGTCCTACCTTCCAAGACAGAGCCTCCAAATAAAATAAGCTCGACTCTTGGTCGAATGCGCACTTCGCGCTCACATCAGGCTGCCATAGAATCGGGGCCCTGAGGGAATTCGCTAATGCACCAATCGTCCTCTCAAAAACTCACTTCGAGTCCACTAGGGGCATAAACGCTTTTTTTTCCAACAAATACATCCCGGTAACCACGTTAAGAGTGTCCCACCCGCAACGAATATGAGCAGTGCTGAAGCCCCCTCTCTGGTTCACCAAGTGGACGCATAGGCCGCTTTCCCACACGTTCCAATTCATCCCAGGTTCCAAAAGTTCGTGGCTTTCAAATTACAAAGCCAACAGTACTTTTTTCAGTTGTCCCACTCAGCCTCAACCTGGGACAAAAAATATTTTCATCGCTCGCGAAGCTACCCCTTCGCTTGTTCCACCAGCAAGGGATGGATGCGGCCTTCTACATCGACGACTGGCTGCTACGGGCACTGACAGCACATCAATGCCGGCGGAACACCCAGATGGCCAGCGATCTTCTCCTCAAGCTCGATTTCCACGTTCACCTGGGGGTCTATTCTGTAACCCACCCAGAAGTTCGACTTCCTGGAAGTAACATTTAATGTAGGAGCCGGGCCCATAACCCCGACCTCACAGCACATTGACCGCCGCAGACACATGGCCACGGTGATCTTTCTCCGCAGAACTCTCTTGTTTCAACAGCATCAAAGTTCCCTCGGCCCTATAAATTTCCGAACACTTTACCTACGTCATGCTCACCACTTCCTCAACGAAGTGGTGCTAGCAGCACGATCCAGCAAGCCCAGCCATTTCAACAATCCCTACCGCCGCGCGGTACAGCATTGGAACAGCGAGGCTTTCCTTCATTCCCGCGTCCCGTTCGTAATGCCTCCACCGGAACACCTCCATTGGACGGATTCATCGGAAGAGGCGCGGGGCCATGTGCTGCAGCGACCAGCAGTCTTACAGCCGCTGGTCGCCATAAGAACGCATTTTCCATATTAAGTCGAAGGAATCGCTGGCTGTCGTACATGCGCTGCAGGCACTAGCTCCTACAGATACTCCAGCGTCGTCAACTCATTCTTCTCGCGACCTACCTTCCCGAATCGCAGAACGTCTGGGCCGATCGGCTCTCACACCTCCTAACAGTAGAAACAGAGTAGACGCGGACGCCTCAAGGCTTCGCCCGCCTCTCTCCCCTGCGCGGGACTAGGCAAATAGACTCTTCGCGTACTCGAGCAGCGACAGATTCTCACTATTTGCAGCTTCGTTTTATCACCCACGAGAAGCTTTCGTGGTTTCTCTCCTATGCGACTGGAATCAGCGAAGAAAAATATAGCTGTTCAATCCATACAACCTGATCCTCCAGGTGCTCCACAAGCGCGAGACGTATCGCTCCAGCGGCGTCCTCGCGGTGCCCGACCACCCCAACGCACCGTGGGTGCCTAAGGTCGTCACGTTCTTCAGCGACATTTCGCACGCCCTCGACGTGTCTCAGCGCGTCGAAGGCAGGGAGGTGCCTGTAATATTACGACAGTTCTCGAGTTATCTCGCATTCAATTTTTCAAAACGGTGCTCACCCTCAAATACAATAGATCGCTTGCAGACACCCTGGTCAACACGCACAGGCACACAACGTCAATACCAAAGCTTCTGGACTCGTTTCCAAACGTGGCTACGCGCCACGGAGGTGCAGTCCATCAACCAGTCCACCCTCTTGACGTTCCTGCACTATGCCGGCAAGCAGAAGCAGCTCATTCCTCGTACAGTTTTTGGTTGACGGGAATGCGCCTTATTTGCCTCTCGTTTATGGGTTTGACATCACGACCCAAGAGGCGATCTTCAAGGAACTGGCAGAAGCCCAGTTTCACGAGAACCCACGACAGCAGGGGAAGCTGGAACCGGTTCTCGACATGCTCGCCTCTCCTCGCTTCAATACTCAGACGACGTCAGTATTGGCGCTCTTTCTGAAGACTCGGTTTTTCGTCGCAATCACAGCAGGAAACAGGGTTTCTGAGATTGCAGCAATGTCACGCACGGGACTACATTTCTCCAAGAACCCTCCATGCGCGCTCGTTCTGACCGCTGACAAGTTCCTGTACAAAAAACAGACCCTCACACACACGCCACCGCTTATCTCTATCGCCTCACTGCTGCCGGATGGCCGGGCACACGGCCTGGGCCCTATGACCGTACTCAAAGCCTACGTAGCACGATGTCCGTCAAACAACAACTTATTGTTCATCCATCCTACTTAAGGCAAACCACTCAAAGCGTCATCAGTGGGGCATTATTTCTGCTCGTTTATCAATGGGGCCACACCGAATGCCTTCACTAAAGTCCACGACGCCAGAAAGTTTGCCTCCTCTCTCGCTTTGACGCGTAGGGTCCCACTCCAAGACTTCATATCCTAAGAGTTCTGGGAGTCGCTGCACGTGTTTGGGCACAAGTACTTATTTGCAGTGGGGTACCCTAACCAACCTTGCGTCTCATTGAGAATCAGGTAGATAATCCCTCTCGCTTCAAATGTTTGTGACATTACGCTAGCTAATGCCAGAAACTTTTGTACATATTATAAGGTACTTGTATAGATTATCTTACCATATCGTTGTGAAATACTCAACGCTATGGCTCCAAAAGATGTGCGTTTGAGGAGTGGTTGCAGGTGAAGTCGGAGGTGGCTTGTGAAAGGTACAAAGAGAGGAGAAGAGAGGTGAAGCGGGTGGTGAGGAGAGCCAAAAGGGACGCTGATGCCAGGTGGGGCAGACGGTTGTGCCAGAATTTTGAGAACAAAAAGATGTTCTGGAAAGAGGTGAAGAGGGTGAGAAAGGGAGAGATCGGGAAGGAGGAAGTGGTGAAAGATGAAAACGGCCAGTTGTTGTTGGAAAGTGGTAACGTACGGAAGAGGTGGGCCGAGTATTTTGATCAGTTGCTGAATGTCGAGGATGACAGAGAGGCTGACATTGTTGCTGTGGGTGGTGGTGCTCGGATGCCAGTTTTGGGAGAAAGACTTACTGCGGACATTACCAGGGAAG